>MU161203.1:3485-29831 GCA_015888305.1 Antheraea pernyi | reverse complement strand
ATGTGGTGGATTTGCCATACTCGCCACGCTTGGCAAGCGGTTGGCGAGCGCAGTAGTTAGATAAGAGATCGCTGCTGCCCGACACTCTTACCGGAGAGTAGATGGATTAGTGTAGATGGACTAATCCATCTACTCACTAATGATTGCATATATGTATGTAATTTCTTTGAACTTTAATAATAATAATAAACTCTTTATTCCACACCTTCAAAATATACACAATTAAATAACAATTTACAATATACGTGTACAGTTAGACTGCCTTATCGCATAGAAAGATTTCTTACAGACAAACCTTAGGCTACATTTCACTTTCAAAATAAATCACCTGATGGCAGTATAAAAATACAAACAAAAATATAAAGACTACAGACAAAAAACAAAAGTAATTATAATATTAATTAACTAACCTATTATAAATCAATTATATTTAAAACACAATCTATACACAGTACATTCTAAAATTACTTGTGAAAGGTAAAATAAGGTATGCTACTTTCATGCTATGCTACTTTGGAAACACTGTTTTGTTTCTGGTTTCAGTATTACAGTAAAAACAGCCTTTTGCTGTACTGCAGAATTTTGTTCTTTTATGACATCTACGACCGTGTACAAGTACGTAATTTCCTATATACCAGGTGACTATTTAGACAGTAGCAATATTTCTGGAGGACACTCAGCAGTCTATTCGCGTTCTGAATCAATTAAAAAAAAATAGGTGCATTGCATTAATAATATTTGACATAACTATCTAGAAAAAAACAAAAATTATACATTGTGTTATACATACTCCTCTACGCGTCTACGTTAAAGCACAGTTTCAATGACCGTCTGGTGATTTCACTTTCAATTGAAAGGGAACGTCAGGAATAAAACAAAAGGGTTTTACTATCGAAAGTTATTAACTCCGAGTCGCTCATTGTAGCTTTTGGCACCGGTCATTGCACTTAGGTTTATTATTTTATTTACAAGTTTGTAGCTATACTTTTGAAAGTCTTAGAGCAAATTTTAACTTAGGTTTTCTTGGTTTTTTAATACTATTTCTTTTTTTTTTTCTTTTTTTTATAGTATCACGGCAAAATAACTGCACTGTACCTGATGGTAAGCACAGTACAATCCAAAAACAATAGCGACCACCGAGTGACACACAGTCATCGCCGGTCGCCGCTGTCATGCCGGCCTGCGAAAAGCTGGATATGCACAGGCTGATCCCGAAACGCGACCCGCAGAAGCGAATCACTATGACGGGCTTTTTCGCTATATACATGGTGGTTGCGTCCCAGTTAGGCTGTAAAACCCTACCACCCCGCTTTCGCCATTGCCTCGTTCGTTATTCAGCAGGGTGCACCACGTGCAGGTGAGGTTGGCTTGGATGTCTCAAGTTAAGTTTTGATGTAGTCCACCAATTTTTGTATTGATTATCTTGAACGCAGTACTTTAACGATGATGACAAACAGATAGATAGACAGACATTTCCAAAAATGTATTTTATTCCTTATTCCTGGTGTAGCCTTCGCACCGTACCTTGTGGTGGCCTAGCTACTCTGGGTAAAAAGAAAACGATACGGTAGTTCTGTTCAATACTTAATTTGGGCTGCAGCAAGTACAATGCACTACGTACCTTGGACTGCTCCAACACCTCGATGATCCACCAACACAGATTGCCACAATTCGATCGAAAACCACTGTGATAAAATCCGATTTTGCACGTGTAACAGTTTTCACACACACCCGATGTTGTCGCTCCAATACTTGACGAGTAAGTGACGCATGACAGCTGCTGTCAGCTGCGTTTTGCTACTGCATCAAGTATTGAACATGATCGATAATGAAACATAGTATAATACCTTTGTTATTGTATTATTTAATATGCGTTTGCAGCAGTAATAAACAAAAGAAGATATTTTTAAATTATATGTTTTTATTTAGCCATAAATAAGTGTACATAAGAACACAATTCAACTGCAAATATTGCTCCTTTGTCCACGGGTTTGCTAGCCACTCAGACTTTCATTACTGGTATTTGGAGAGCAGACGAAGAAGGTTCCGGAATTTCAAACCACTTGTATCAACTTCGTCTTCATCGAGCCAATCGGCATCCTCAGACGATGCTTCACTATAGCGCACTATGCAGAGCAGCTCATTTGCCCTTCTGGCAGTAAGTCGCTGTGCCATGCACGTAACGACTGTGCGTTTTAACACTCTTTTGGGATTTGAAATAGATCCCACAGGTTGCACACATTCTGTTCTTGAGATCGGATTGTACTGATGGATAATAAAAATCGTAAGGCATCCAAACAAACTTAGTATATCCATCAATTACTCTAAGGATGTAATTATACAGCTTCTTGGTTGTATCCAGAGGTCCTAAATGATCGCAACGTAATAACTAGGTTTTCATCCTTAACCATTTTCTGATTCATTTTTCTGTAATCCATACATACACTGGTACTTCCATCCTTTTTCGTCACCAATACCAAAGGACTAGAATATTCTGAAAAACTTGGACACATTATACCTTCAGATAACAACTCATCAATCTGCTGCTTGACTAAAACCTCTTCAGTTATTGCTAATCTCCTTGGTCTCTGACTTACTGGTATGTCCTCTCGTAGAACTATTTTTAATTTAATTGGTGCATCCTTAATCTTCAAAGTCTTGTAATTATCTATAATTTCTTGAACTGTTGCACTGTGATTATCATAACTGGAAGATAAACAAATAGAAAACTGGTATGAGTCATCATAAAACTGAGGCCTTATTTCAACTTCACCTTTATCAATAACTGTAATAGTATTTGCTAAAAATGGTTGGCGCAAAATAACATATATGGAAAATAATTCTGTAACTGTGATGATCAATGACTAAATTTATATCAAACTTGCCTACTGAAAATACCTGACAAGATCCTAAACCGGCTAACAACATTTTCTCGGGTTTGTACTCACTATTTAGCTTAGAAAATAATTTCAATGTCATTAAATTTTAATCACTACCTACCTGTATCAATCAAACAGTTTACTATAAAGTCACGTATTTTAACAATTATGACACTTTTATTTACTTTTAAATTATGATTGTTTACATTCAGTATAAGTTGACGTTCGTGACGTTGACGGAATATTGAATGAACATAGATCGTTGATCATGTTTTGTAAAACATCCGCCGCCGCTAGCGCCGTCATTCATTCGATTGTCTGATGGGAATGCCATCTTATATTCCTTACCACTTCCGCCGCGGTCAGCGCCATCGGTCATCCGACTGTGTGATGTAAACGCCATCTTGCAATCCTTACTAATATGTCCGTACTCATTACACTTAAATCATTTTGTATCACTAGAACATGACCTTGACCTAGCTTGCCACACTTATAACAACGTCGATTTGATGATTTTACTCCAATTTTTTAGAATACTGCGTAACTGACTTGTTACGTAGTCTATAATCAAGTTTTGTTTTCTGTTTAAAAATTTCGTATAAATTTAATTCCTCTCCTAACACCCTAGAAGATTAATTTGTTGCACTCATAATCTTGTATGCCATCAATTATATATTGTATTGACACATAATCCAGAAATTTAGCTCTTTTTCCAAGCTCCTTCATAACAAGCATATATTGGTAGCATGTTTCGTTAGATTGTTTCATACGTTTACTCATTATTTCGTGCATTTGTTTGCTATTTATTATCTCTAGAAATTCTTTTATCAGAGCAGCCTTTAGATCATCGTACGTTTTAAAAGCTTTTTCTGTTTTTAGCCATAATTCAGCAGTCCCAGCAAAACATCGTCGGCCGATAATCAACTTTTGCTGTTGGCTTCATTCAAAGATTTCTGCATTATCTTCTAAGTCTTGCGCCCATTGTGTTGAGAATATGTCATGTCATCTCCTGTAAATTTGGGTATGGCATCAATCATATAAAATGTATTGCACTTTCCATTATTATTTTTGGTATCCATTATTATAATTATAACTTTTCAAAATCGTGCTGTGGATTTAGAAAATATTTTATTTTTTTATTATGGCGGCCGGTAGACGCCCTTTGATGTCATTCACTTTTGCGCAATCTCGTATACCCACATAATCTTACGTAATCCTGCTAGATCTCGTGTAATCCCGGACGAGAAATTTGTAGGGATTTTTAATGATGCAACTATTTCACACAAAACAAACTGTATTAAACTTTTTACAAAAACACCTTGACATATAGATAGTACGTCTTAGCTCTGCGTCGTCAACTCAGAAAAGGAAAGTTTATACATCACTCCTGCCATCTGTGAGAAATTGTCGAACTAATGATTTGTTTAGAAATGCAATCCTACATGTATATACTAGTTGCAGCCCGCGGCTCCGCCCGCGTGGTACCTCCTCATAATGTAGCCTATATGTTATTCTGAGTAACCTGCACTAAGCTATATTACTGCAAAATTTCATTCACTAGTTTTTGCGTAAAAAAGCAACAAACATACTTACATACTTACAAACTTTCGCGTTTATAATGTTAGTAGAATAGGATGTAATTATATAGTATATATTTTAGCAAAAAACTTACCTGTGTAAAATAACTAAGCGTTGTAGCTTTCTTCTTCGTGGCCTTCACCTTGAACTCTTGTATAATATTGTTTATATGTTCTAGAAACTTTTCCTTGTTTTTTAGTTTTTCTTTAACCGTTTTCCAAATTTCGTCGGCATTTTTTTGGCACAATTGTGCTGGCAAGTTAGTATGACAGCTTTAATATACCAAGAACAGCTTATGATGCAAATCTCTCGTTTCGAGTACATTACGGTACTTGCTCACGCTTTTAATAACACTGACAACAGCAATGTGCTTCTGTGTAAACTCTAATGAATACTGACATAATCTTACAAAACGATTCAACGGATTGGTCTGCTCTATAAATATTGTATAATAAAGGACTTAAAACGGATCCTTTCCACCTTAATCTTGGGCCTAAAATACTTTCGTTATATGTTTACATAGTATAAAATAAAGTCGCTTCTGCTGTCTGTAACCTTAGATCTTTTAAACTATTCAACGCATTTTAATACAGTTTTTACAAAGATAATTATTTGTTATTCCTTATCCAATTAAATTCCATGTACATGTCATGTAGATCAAAAGTGTCCTTAACAGTATTTCTTTAAATTTGATATCTACATTGCACCCGTGTGAAGCTGGTGCGGGTTGCTAGTTTAAAATAAGTCTCTCCTTCCATTAGAAGGCTGCTTATATAATAGGTCATCCTCGCTGGGATACTCGGCTGAACGAGTTTGTTCCTGTGTACCGGAAAAAGAACGCTATCATAAACAGATTCTACATCTAAAAATACTGCTACTAAAAATTCCTTTATCTGAAAAGAGTGACGAATATCAGTCGTTATAATGCTAAGTATATCCAAGGTATTGACAATTTTTTCTAAATCCAGTCTGTGATTGATGTAATAGCCCTTTATTCTTTAGATACACATGGCGAAATGAACAAATTTCAGAATCAGCTCGAATCTATTCCGAGGCATAACAGTACGAGCTAGGGGTATATAAGGGTATATATAGAGTTAGTGGTTTCTCCAGTAATCTTTGATACTTGATAATTTCACCAAACCCATCCATCCAACTAGAACCAAAAATCTCAACATATCGTCTCTGGTTACTGGAGTCCATAGGTGGTTTCTTGATCCAGCAGAAAAATCTGAAGATAAGAGACACTGTGTTGCGTATAAGTTAGTTTGTTCTGTGATATATTCTAGAAGATTAGGTGTTACAAAAATAAGTCATAGTAGTCTACTAGATTCGCATTAGCTAATAATCCGACATAAATATCCTTCATACTAGAACTTGGTACAGTATAATCTATGGCAGGAGGATCATCATGACTTGGCATTTCCCATTGTATGTTGGTCAGTTTTTCTTCCGTCCAGTTGTTCAAAAATTTGAGCATCAGTAGTACTAGAAATACTTGGCACGTTTGGTGGCTGGGGTTCTAAATCGACATGAGCTGTCTTTGATGATCTACGCCGTTCTATTTCAGGCAATGGAAGTATATCACTATCCGAAAATGTTGACAAACGCCTTGGAAACCTAGGAGGGTTCCAAATCTGACTGTCGTTGTCGTCACTTGTACTTCTGTCACTAAAGTCTTCATCTGGCATAAAATTGGGGTTCTGAACGGAATCATCACTTGAATTCTCCATAGCAAATCACTTATTGGAACGTCTTTTCAACAATTATACATGAAACAGAATTCATGTCTTTTCTTATATTTTCTTCCACAACGCGTTCTTGAGTCCTGAAACAAAGAAAAAAGGTTTTTACCTGTGTTTCTTTTCGGATACACATGGTCTGGGAGGTATGAATTTCAAATGAACTATTTCCCAGGCAACGTGTTCTAAATGTCACACGGATAAAAATCCAAGAAAAAAGGGGTGTGAAAAACAATATATGATTATTATGCAGTTTTAAACACTTCCGAACAAAATTTTTTTTATTGTTTTTAAATGGTCCCCTGGGGTCTGGCGCTGGAGTTGTTAAGTACAGGAGCAAAATTCAATTTTGTGACACCTTGATTATTATGTTTATTTTGCCATTTTCTCACAGCTTTTCTTCATCCTACTTTAAGAGGTCGGAATGCAGCTACATCGGCAGGCTAAAGGATTCGGGTTGCATTTGGATACAGTACGATTTACTCAATTTGAAGATGATTACAAAGATGATTCAAGTGAAAATTCGAATGAGTTTTGTGACCATCCACATAGAGTATCACATGTTCGAGTATCGATGTTATTGCTGATTAGATAGGACTTCTTTAGTCTTCCAACCAGTGTCGGACTTTCCAATCCCCCATCCATCAGGTACAGAATCAGAATTTTAGTCAGGGAATCTTTGATACGGATAAGCAATGAATAGACAGTAAACATTATCTTTTTTTGCGCCTTTTTTGCTAACACTTGGCCACTTTTAACGAAAATTTGGAAATTTGTTTAACCTGCATTTAAAATGCTTGTGTGCTTGTGTGCAAATGGGAGTCAACACTTTTTCGGCAGTATAATTTTGAATTTCAGTAAATCACTCTCTTATATCTTTTTCCGAAACTCAAGAACTTGCTTTTGTCACTCCTGATGTTCTTATTGTTAACTTCGGATGTCTCTTAAAAAATTCCTAACACCAACCATCTCCTGGCCTATTATTTAAAAATGAATTTTCTTCCAGGAACGTTTGCACGGTGTCTGTCGAATGATACTATTTTTGTTTTTTTTTTTTACACTGATTTCACACTGGAATAATAATATACGGTTGTGTGGCGGCAGTCTGAATGCGCGAGGCCGTCCGCCCCCGCGTCGCGTGCACTCCACCCACGACCTCTGCCCTCTCTCCGCTTCTCTTTCAAATAGTTTTAGTCGTGTTAATAGTGTCTAAAATGTCATATTTGTATCGGGAAAATGCAGAAACTAAATTATGAGAATAGAGCAAGTTAATTACTTTTAGGATTTGTTTTTGCTTATATTATGGTTGACACCGTATGTGACAGCTGTAATGACATCGTTATTTAATAGTTCATTCTCGGCCCCGATTGGGCAGCGCTGCAACCACCATCTTTGTTTTCGTTCGTAAGGGTTGTATATAACTGTTTTACCGTCCGGCCAACTTCGTTCGTATTCCGCTGAAAATAGCGATTTTTTACCGTCGGTACCCGTCGAACTGTTTTATCGACCGAATCGGTTGGGTCGATAATGTGGCGCCGCTTGCGTTTAGCCGTGAGTTTTTACATTGTTTTCCAATATGGCCGATTTCATTACAGAGGAAACCTTTTATGCCCTTTGGACAATATATATGTCTTCTGTCACTACAGTTATAACATCAGCGTTTATTCAATGCTTCCATATTTTTTTCAGCTCGTTCTCTTCTATTTTTTTATTCTCATTTCCTGCTTCTTTATAGGTAGATAATTTGTCTTTTAAAACAAGGTGGTCACCTCGTATAAAACAATTTTATTGACGAGCGCGTCTTCGATGCCGTCTATTATATGCTGAATAGCTACGGAATCCGGAAAGTTGACTCTTTTGTCAAGTTCTTTCATTATCAACATATAGTGATAGTAGCTTTCATCTTTTTTTTTTCTTGCTGACATCAGTTCGTGCATTTCAGGAAATTCTTTCTGTAGAGCATTCTTCAAGTCCTCTTCATTTTTAAATACTATTTCAGATTTAAGCCCAAGACCAGCTGTGCCCCATAGAGGTCTTTGTGCTACTATTAATATTTGTTGAAAACTAACCAAATACCTCTGCGTTATCCTCAATATCTTGGGCCCACTTAGTCGATGAATAAAACTTGTCTTCCCCGTTAAATTGAGCTATGCCACCCATGACATTATAAAGTATGGCAGCCGTTGCCGCCTGCGAAACTACACCATCGTCAGCTTTTCTGTATCTATCTTCTGCCATTGTCTTATTTAAAATAGCTTAATTCGTACTAGTCACATCTTTACCGCTTGTTCATTTCGTTTGACTGACCACGCGCCGCGAAGCTCCTTAACATCTTGTAGCTTATGCACGCCACCATGCCAGTCACTTCGTTGTAATCGTCTTTTTCAAATCAAATCAAAAATACTTTATTCAGTTTAGGCCCTAATAAGGCGCTTATGAACGTCAAAACTACCACCGGTTCGGAAATCAACCCAGTCACCGAGAAGAACCGGCAAGAAACTCGATTGGGTACATCTTTTTAACATATATATATATATATATTTCAAATACATTATACGTTACAATACCGTTTTTAGTGGATGCACAGAGAGGAGTCAATTCCAGACGTCACCATCGTTCACGTATTGATCCACTCTATAGTAGCCTTTCGACACTAAAACCCGCTTGACATGGTGCTTAAATTTACAGTCCGGCAAATCGGTAATATGTTTTGGGACTTTATTGTAAAACCTAACACTATTACCTAAGAAACTATTACTGGTTTTGCTAAGTCTGAAACATGGGACGACCAGTTTGTCACAGTTTCTAGTATTTAGATCATGCCGGTCTTTTACAAAATGCACATTTTCAAAGTTTTTACGGACATACATTAAATTATCAAGAATGTATTGGGAGGGTAGAGTTAAGATACCGAATTCCTGGAACTTTATGCTTTCATTTACTCTGAGCACATCCCGAGCGAGCCCTCAAATTTTGTGGGATAGCGTGCTACGAGAATGAAACATAAAAATCAACTTAAATATCTTCTTATTTCGCTCTGAACACGTAATCGGCTTATCGCTTAACACTAGAAGGGCCGGGCTTCATATACCTTCAAAGACCGCAGCGGTCAATTTGATGGTAGAGATGCAGTTATGAAATTATTGCGTTGATTTTTATGTTTTAATGCAATAGCATTAAAATAAAATATAAATCATACTAATTTATTTTTTTATTAAGAGTAAATAATTTTACCACTTAAACGGGGTAACATTTGTAACAAATAATAGTTTTTTTTTAAATCTTTTATAAATTTTCCACAAACGACTCTTTTACAGATTGTACAGTTTTCACACGTTCCTCCTCGTTAAGGTGGTTAAGTCGTAGTTTTGCCAAATAATCGGTTAACAAAGAGTCAACTTCCATATTCCTCAAGTCAGTTGTATGATTAACTTTACATGTGTCTGAAGTAAATTCGGTAGTTTTAAATAGTGCTGTTACGTATAGTGTAAGATTGTGGACATTGGTATTCTGCATGACTGTCGCCGCAAAGTAATTATGACATCTAACTATTGCTGCGGGAATGCGAACCCCATCATGGAAATTTTTAAAGTTAAGAATAGCTTCTCTGTCTTTCTTATCTACCAGTCTGAGCGAGCCTCGCATTTATATACATATTCGTTTTCGTACATTATTGGAATTTCCGTTCCGTTAGCTCTTAGAACTTTATCTTTTAAACATATATTCGCGTTTAATAGCGACATCAGATCCCAACATATTACACGATCATATTTTTGTCCACATCGTAAATATAGTATTTATGAAAACCGGGTTCGTTAAAAATTGAGAATAGCAGAATATTTATCACTTGATCGTGGTTACTCGACTCGTGTGTACTAGTCACTATAAATGGTTCATATGATTTATGTTGGGGATAAAATTGGTCTGTTTCATGTGTACTTATAAAAGAACGTGTACTGCCTGAGCCTTACATAAATTTACCATCTATATCAGGGATATATATGTAAGGGAGTTTAAGAGAGCTATCGTAATTTACGTGTATTATCTCGGTACCTTTTGTGTTATATCCATGTGAAAATTTCGAGTCTCATCCTCTTCATTACCATCAGTAATAGGACGAGGTACTGTGTCCTGTGACGGAACTTCGTAATAACTGTCGTACGGGTCGATTGGATATTGATACTTTTTGTATTCGTATGCATTGTTATACACATCGTTATATTGAGGGTCGAACTCGCCTTCATCGTTCGTGTAGATTTCATTAACGGGTAGTTTATTCGGTGCGGTACGCATGGTGACGTCATTTGAATATTGAGGAGTAGGTCTTTGGGGTTATGGTGGTTTATACCCAAACTGACCAGCTTGCGGACGAAAACCAAACTGTGTGTTATTATTAGCAGGTACCTGGGGTGTTTTTTACCCAAACTGTCCTGCTTGAGGTCGGAACCCAAATTGTTGTTGTTGTGGTGGTGGGTAACCGAATTGTTGTTGTTGTGGTGGTCGGTAACCGAATTGTTGCGGCTGTGGTGGTCGGTAACCGAAATGGCCTACTTGAGGGCGAAATCCGAATTGCTGATGTGACTTATTATTAAATGGAGGCTGAACTAAATTAGTACTCACCTATCTGGTGTGGTCTGCCATTGCATTTTTGAAGAATTGTGGTGGAGTAGACGTAAATAATAATTATTGTGGTGGGAGTTTTTTTTTTCTTTATTTATAATTCGAGTTTGGTCACAAATTAACCATGTCACCCCAGTGATTAACAACAAAATAAAAATTGCACACGAACAGTAAATAATCTACCGGTTTTTCAATCCACACATAACCAGCCTGTAAAAACATTCTTGCTTCGTCAGATGTTGTGAAAGCAAGAATGGCATTACATAAACCCACAGATCTTAATGATTCATTCATTTTATTCTCTAGTGCTACTCTTGGGGCATGGTTACGTCTGCATCCAGTCATAATGTGGTACACATCTTTTACAACATTGCATATGTCACAATTTGGTGACGACTTCAATTTCATTAAATATAAAAAGCTATTTAGTGGAATGTGCCCTGAACGGAGTCGAAAGGCAGTACTTAATTCAGTTCGACTGATTTTAATTTTGTCAAACCAGATATAGCGCAGTAAGGTAGGTTGTAAGGTTTCTCTTTTCTTTTTATGTATCTCTTCTTTTCCTTCTCCTTCTCTAAGGCATATAAAGCCGGATCTGCTTTTATTTTTGCATATCTTTTTCGCTGTGCAAGTCGGTCTTTTGCCAATGCCTCTTCGTGTGACTGCTTTTTCCGCGGCATTTTATCTGAAATATAAATTTATATCCTGTGAAATATACCCTATAGGTTTCCTATAAGTGCTACTGTATCTCATTTTATTAAAATACTTCCATGTTAAAAATATGATAAGGATAATGATTCTCTAAATATTAAAGAAACGTGTTGTAACATATATGTAGGGCTAATGGTTTTGGAGCAAATTATTATTATTATATTATATTATAATTATCCATTATCCCATGGGTCTCTTCTCAACTATTTTAAGAGTTAGGAGGTATTAGGCCGTAATCCGCAATGAGAGCACTGGTAGCCCAGTGATTACGGCTTCAGACTTACAATTTGTGAGTTAAAGGTTTGAATACCACCCGACGTACGTCTTTTGTGGACATTTTATCGTCACCATTGCTCCATAACGCCTCAAAAAAACATCGTGAGGTAACCAGCGTATCCTATAACTAATCATTCAAGGACATATGACATGCACCAAATAGCATTGACCAGTCTGTGTCGATTACGGTTTTGGAGCTAACAACTCATGCCTATACCTATTTATTGAATAAGTATAGATAGAAACCAAAAAAACGATGGTAGAGATAATAAATATTTAATACAGCTGTACAAATATCAAGCCACTACTGTAAGAATAACATTTTATTAAGTTTTGCTTACACACGTTAGGGGCCTCTGTAGCCAGGGGGCCCCGTATCATTGATACAGCTGATACGGCGGTAGCTATGCCCCTGGATTAATGGTTGTAGAACAAGAGTCAGGTTCAACTGCGGAGGCACCATCAACATACTTATTACAAGGTTAATTTTGCATAATGTACTGGCACATAAGCTGCTGCAATAGATTTTCATGAGTAGCAACATTGGCTACAGGATTGTGTGCTATGATCTTAGTTGTATTTACCTGTAGATTAGAGTGACTACTTAGCATCAGGTAGACACCGTGCTTCTGAAATGTCTCATAATTAAAGACACAGACAACCGAATTGTAATTACGTCATGACGATTTCCTTTACGGAAATATCCGATTTATCCTTGATTTCTGACCTACATTGTATCATACTGTAAAGATTTATATATTATGTTATTATGATATCATAAAGACAATTGTAATGAGCGTGGTAAGGCGTAATTGAATAAATGTAGTAGGAAGAAATATAAAAAATAACACTAATAAATAATCATCATGTCTTTTATTGATTACTAAATTAAATTAATTTATTAAATATAATCCTCATTCTTTGATTTTAGTTCACAAATATTTTTAGTAAAATAATGCAGTATTCCGTTCAAATGTTCTACTACAATGCTTTTGGTCAATAAAAGCGTATGGTTTTTTAAAGGCAAACAATAAAAAATGTTGGCGTGGCCACTAATAAAGTTTTTCTTGCCACACATTTCAAAAATTTCGAGCAACAAATAATTATTATATTTTGTTGCTTTAACAAAGATACGAATCTTATTATATTTCGTTTAAAAACCTTTTCAGTTAACTAACAAATGATCACAACTTCAGAACTAGGGAAACATAAACCTCCCTTGTTTTTTTGTTTTATTAATCTTCCTAACGTTTTCGAAGTATCTATAGCACTTCCAAAAACAATCACCGCATTTTATAATTTTCGAAATCTTTTATAACTACGAAAGCCGCTATTATATAATAACTTCTTTAGAGTTTTCTGTTATATTAGTGGGTCGGGAAGGTAATCGTGACCATATAATAGGTTATCAGAATTCAAATCTTGACATTCTTCCATTGAAATTGTGGAATTAATCCTTTTTTTATAATTAGAATATGTGTATATTAGTATGTCTATTGTCTAAAATAGTACAGTTTCTTGTATCTGAATGTTTAAGTATGACGTTAACAACAATTCTTTTATATCCTGCCTTGAAATGTATTGGAGAAGGATTATTATTAAAGCCACCTTTGACGTGAGTGGTGCTAAAAGAAGATTCAAGATGATCTTGATTTAATATATAGGTCGGTAAAAATATCTGTTCACCGTTTAAAATTAATCCTTCGTAAATTAATAAAGTACTATGAATGTTATAACTAAAACCTATATTATACAAGCCTCTCTATAGTTTAATTAATTTCTTTATAATTATTCTTACTCGGCAGTTTCTGTAAACCGTATGTATTAATATTTCTACTATTTAAAATATCAAATAGATTTTTGACTTTTCTTAGGAAATCAGTAGTCCAAAGAGAATTTGCAAATTCAGGTATATTAAGTTCACATCTAGAAAAGTCAATTGGATTTGCTATCGATTTGCTAAAGAATATTTGTTAGAAGTTTCAACATATGCATATAGGCAGGTCAAGATAGATTTTTTTTTCTATTTACAGTAACTTTAAAGTCTGCTTTTATGTCCAACGTATTATCGCAATCTATTTTACACCCTAAAATGCTGGCCATAGCAATGTTAAAGTGCATACGTCGCACGTAACCGATACTATTCCAACGTCAGATAGCGTTAATATTTGTACACAGTATTTTATTAATGGCAATGCCCATAAAAACTACAAATTGTTTAGCTAACCGTGCTTCATCTGAAGCTATATATATTTGGCCCAATAGGGGAAAATCGTTACCCTTCGTACGGTTTCCTCATTTTTATTTTTTCATAAGTTACCACTCTCAAGAATCACCTGACAGCTTAAATTTATAGTCTATCTATATGAGATTCGTATAAAAAAATGATAGATGATTTCATCTGATGGTTCAACTACAATTATGATTTACAATAAATCTGGAGTATGTACGAATCTGCCCTAACAACGGGGAACCTATATTTATATACAGTGTTGGGGGTACCTTCGTACGCTGTGGGGTAGTTCCGTACGTGCGATTAAAACGACACATACATCAAAATTCTTTTATTAGCGATGAAATTAAACACAAAATTAAAGATTTAACTTCTATTAAACAAAAATAAAACGACTTTCTTATAGTCAACAAAAATTACATAGCTTTTATTATGTAAAACAAAACTTAAATTAGTTTTCTTAATATTAACGAAAATTAAATTACTTTCCTCTAACAATAAAACATAAAATTGCTTTATTTTCTACGTAAATTAGTTATCTTAAAGTTAGAAACAAATTTTTAAATCATTGGCGCGGATTCGCACTGCAGAACGTTGTTAAAGTACAAGATAATAAAGACTATTAAACAGTAAAATTAGAAAAAAATACTGAAAAAGTGAAGTTTTGATGTTCTAGAAGTACAAACTGTTGGAGGATTAGGTTCAGGAAGAATCGTTTCAACATCAGTCATATAAACAGTATGAATATCTTCAACATTAAGGAAAACAAATATCCACGAAAGCCTGGCTTCTTTCTTAGACAAGATACTTTAAATTCGGTCTGACTATAGTGACCGGCAACTTTTCCTACATAGTAAATAATGCTCTTTTTCTTAGGGTACCTCACTAAAATGAACCGTCTTTAATATTTTCTGATATTACATCAACTATCAATTGGCTTCTGTTCATTACAAAATTTTCATGCTCGGTTTCATCTTCATCTGTGATAGAAGTTGAACTCTCTTAAAAGCTTACATCAGATTCAACACTTTCAGTGTTTTTAGCTTTTTTGTTCTTCGTTTTAAAATTAAAATCACCTAAACTACGTTTCATTTGTCTTGCCCTAGTCTAGCTTCTAGCTTTTTCAATTGCTTTTCATTGTGTTTTTGTTCAATTAGCTTTTTTCGGGTGTGACAGTATAACACCGTGTATACGTGGCCGTTTTCCTAATATACGTTTTCCTGGCCGTCGACCTTTGTTTGTTTTATTACTTCTTACAACAGTCGGACAGGGTCGAATTGCCTCTGGTGTCAAAACTGTCTTCAAAGGAGCTACTATTTGAAGGAATGGTGAATTATTCTAAGCATCTGGTTCACAAGCATCTAAATGAAACCTTTGTAGTTCATCATCATAAGTTATCAATGATTGAATGTTATGAATGATTAACAGTTGGTTCTGTAGATTCTCGTGGAACCTCGAAGAAATCCTTTGGTCTAGAAGGTTGGCATCTAGAGGGTTGGCAGATATCAGAGACACTTGGCTGCGGAGTAGGTGCTGACAAATCTTCAACAACGTTTTGATTAGGGTCACATGTTCTACGTTACCGGATGTATACACGTCAGTTGGAGCAAAATCTTCATCACTAAAGGCTAATTTATTAAGAGGTCATATTCCGGGATTGTTACACCCGCTTGTGATATTTTCTGCCGTTAATGATTCGAAAAATGCAATTTTCACAAGCTTTGGAATATTGTAAATTGTCAATGCTTTGCCTGGGTTCATTATATGCCTATTATTGAAAGCAATTTTTAACTTTGATTTCAATGGTCCGAAGAATGGTACGTTGTTTCGTTCAAGTTTTAGTTTGACTGTATGAATGTGCCCCGTGTACGAAGGGAAACGATCTTCGCCTAATTACTGTGCCAAAAAATTCACCGTTAGAAATAGATAAACCTTTTCTTGTATTTCGACGAAACTTTATGATATGATTGCTAATTGTAACCTGTACTGCTTCTAAAGACTTTTGTAAAATCTGATATTCCCACAACACAATGGTACCAAGTAAAAATAAAAATACGTGTGGCACTCGGGGACTGCCGAGATAAAGCATAGCATTTTTTATTAACTTATGCAATTATAACGATGTGTATTACCTATACATAAAAAAACAAAAGTACTAAATAGTACACGTGCTTGGTTTAATGGTTTCTGTTATTTAAATAATGACGAATGAATTTTCATACATATATATATATATATTGAGAATCTGAATTAAGAATTTAAACTATACGTGTGTGTATATATATAAAAGAGAGCTTCTTTTAATATCGCTTTTTTTATATCAAAAATATTGGTTATCTTTATAGCAGTTTATATATAAATTAACAAAACAAAAAATAATACTGCATTTGATAATAATAATAAAATGTATGCATATAGAGTACTCACTCATTTTCTTTCACTATTTTTTCGTGACTTTCTTCATTAATAAATGCACTTTGTTTATTCATATTTAAAACACTTTGTACACAAATTATGCGAGTACAGATATTCACTGTTGTACATAGATGATAAATACCTATACACCAGTATACTTTCTCACAAACAGCTGATTACGTATTCGTCCGATTTCGGAGCAGCTCGTCTCGATCCGTGCGAGCTTTGTACAGTCGTACCATATATACGTTAAGCGAACGCTCGGCCGAGCTACATGGTAGGCAGAGTGGGGGGTGTTAGGTTTTTTCGTTACGGAATTTTTGGATTCGGTCTCCACGCTCAAGGCCCGCGATAGAAGCTATGCAATAGCTTAAAAGTTTTGCAGATGAGGTAAACAGGTATTAAACTGATTACGAACATATGTATAAGTCCGAGGACTAATAAAATGTAAGCATATACGGAATTTTCTCAACGAAGGTGAATATCGATTATTTATATCTTCGATACCCGTAAAACGTATAGAATTATGAAATTTTGCATCTTCAAAAGACAACAAACGTTTAGTTCGTAGTTCCATTATTACTTGCTTCAGTCCGGTGTTCCTTTTAACAAGCCGCCGATTGGCTTGTCGAACCACTCGCAATTTATTTAACCCTTTTTTGCATGTTTTTTTTTTTATTTTGTAAAATAAATCAGGCTGGTGTAATTGATGCTCTATATCAAGGGAAAAATAATCTAAAAAATCCTAGTATACATATATAATATTAAAATAGTAAAAAATAATATGATGAAAATTTACATCATTATGCAATGCCACTTCACTTTCTTCTATAACCATCCCAGGTTAAAAACCTCTTCTGGTGACATCTTACGCCGCCCTTGATGAAGGGCGTGTCTATTTGGTGGCTATGCACCTTGTGGTTATCAGCGGCGCGACTCGTTCTCGTCCCGCTCTACGGAGCGGCGGAGTAGTCGCGCCTGTGCAATGGTGGTGGTGATATGGGCGGGCCACCTGCGTGGCCGGGTTGCTGCTGCTGCTGAAGGATTTTCTCTAGGTACGCTATGCATGCCTTCTCGGCGTCTGTTCCTGGCAGCTCTCCTTTTATTTTGGCGGCTAGTTTAATCTGGGAGATCAATGTGCTTCTTGTATCTGGCTTCTGGTTTGCTTCCGATTCTTGCGGGGCATCTTGCGCCGCGGCTGTTTGGCCGCAGCTCCTCGTGGAGGTGGTTCATTTGCGGGGGCCATGAGACCACCACCCGAGCCACTGGATTTTCGGTTAACGCGCGCGGCGTTGGTTGCGGTTTCGCGGTTTTCACTGTACAGAGCTTCTTTGGCTGCGGTGGCTGAGCTTCAGTTGGCGTAGGCGGCAAGGTTGCGCGATTCGCGGCGGCCCTGCGTCGGGTTCGACCGAGCGGGTTAGTCGGCACGTCCGGGATCGCGTGTATCGCGAGAGTACCGCGGGCGGCGCATTAGAGCGCCGCCGCGTCGAACGCGGAAGGCTGTTTGCCCTCAGTTGCGGCTTCCTGGACGCGCAAATAAAGCGCCATCCAGCGAGGCATCCCCTCGGACAGTGTCCCAGCTAAAATTAGCTGGGCGAGAAAAAAAAAAAAAAATGCTGGTCTTGCGTCGTGACGACGAAGGACAATCTGTTTGGCCCTGAGAAGAGCCTTTTTCAGTGCTTCTAGACGAAGAGGCGTCGCTAGAGGGACGCATTGTCGCGTAGCTCGGAGTCCGCGCGGTTCACTCGGTGACAACGGAGCAGTCCTATACAAAGCCACATGTTTAGCTCAGTACTAAATAAATAAAAAATAGAATATGTTTGTACATTCTTTATTCTTGATGATAATTTAAAAAGCTATTATTATTTTTATTAAGACACAAGTTAACTTTACGTTTCCCACATTATATTGTGGAATATCCTTTACATTTGGGGTATTTGCACCTAAGTGACCCACCGACTGTTGGCCAATGCTCAAGTCCACCTTTCCTTAGATCTTTCGGTGGCGGAGGAGCAGCAGAACCTTTTCTTTTTTTTGTCAGCAATTTTTCTTCAAGGATGCTGCTCCTGGGACTCCCCTTTTAACATCTTTAGTGGTTCCCGTGTTGCATAAGACAAAGGCCAATTCATTTCTAAATTGGCTCATTGTAAGAAGACTCTTTTGAGATTCACCCCTTTCCTGAGTATTTTTTTATAGATAATCCAAGAGTTAATAACGTCAAGGTCAAATATATGAAAAAAAATATGCAGGTACCATTTTTTTGACCTCATAATAATATGATTTCTGCCCAAAAAGCTATCCATGAGGTCAACTCCCCCCATGTGTTTATTATATTATATTTGTTATATAATAAACGGGCAAGTGATGTCATTTTTTTCTTTTTTTGATTTGTCATATCTGTTGCCTTTAGTCACACGCAATGCTCCAGCATAAGTAGATAACAAGGTTACTACCTTATTATCTTTCCAAGCTACACAAAACATATCTATACCATCAAGCACAGAAACTCTCTCTTCATAACTACCTCTGGGCACTGATTTCTTCATGAAATCTTTTTTTTCAGGTAATTTGTTATTTGGTATCTTGTTTAGTTGTACAGTCCCCACTGTGTGAATTCCAGCTTTACCTAGGAAATATACTAATGGCAAAGAGGTGTAAAAATTATCAAAGTATATGATGTGGTTTATCTTTCTTGTCACTCCCCGAAGCAAACGTACCACTACATTTCCGGTTGCACCGAGATCTGGTTCATCTGGAAGTTTATTTGAATTGCCTTGTCCAGAATATATCTCAAATTTGCGGGCACAGCCCATCAAATCGCAAAGCACATACAATTTAAAATCCCACTTATGGGGCTTATTTTATTGCTTCAGAAAGTGCCCTATTTTTGTAGAACACATCTGTTCATCCACGCTTAGTCTTTGATTCACTGGCACTGTAGCAAACCTTTCATTTAATGGGGGAAGCTGGTCTAGAGAGTGAAAAAATGGGCATAATTTATGAATTTTTTTGAACTCAACAAAAAGATCAATCGAAAATCTGTGAAAGAGGTTTTATAATTTAGGTTTTAATATACAAATACAAATTTTTCGTGTTAATTAAATTCAAAATGGTGGCTGTCCAGCATTTCTTCGGAGTTTCCTCATTTTTTAGACGGGTCCATGGCCGAAGATGTGCCCTCCTTAATTTTGGTCTTGGAACAAAATCCCAAATTTTTTTAGTTTCTATATAACAACAGCAAGAGACGTACGTAGGATTTTTTCGATATTTTGTTTTTTCTCGAAATGGTGCACGTTTGAACAAAACATAAAAATTTTCACTATAAAAAAACGACAAAATTGTTGATTAAAGAAAAACTATGCAATATAAAAAAAATCCTCCGGAGAAAGGTATTTCGAATGTACTGTAAAAATTTCGTATAGATCGGTGAAGATTTGCTCGAGTTATGTCTTCGGCCAGTTCAAAAAAGTGATTTCGAGAAAAACGCGTTTAAAGTTTTAAGTATTATAAAATCATATTAAATGCATATATACCTTTAATCTGCGATGCCTGCGCCGTACAATTGCCCTTCTGTATCAATCTCTTCGGCTTCTTTTTCCTTTCAGAACGCTTTTAATTGCATGCGGGCTTCTTTTGCGCCGACACTGAGTGACTGCTCCGCATGTATTGGCTTGCGTGTTGTTCTGCCCATTCTGCATATTCTTCTGTTTTTTACTACAATATTCACAAGATTTGCAGTACTTTGATTTTACTATAAAATCATGAATTTTGCCAGTGTGCCATCCGATAAAGGAAACTAAACCATATAGAGATGTGAATCCGCGTTTTGGCCAAGATCCGTCGCCCGATATCGTGATCCCGTTTTTTTCACCATTCTTGGTCAAATTAGTTTTTCTTCATCCGCTGCACGAGATAGACTACTCTTACAAACAACTTCTGCAGCACTAGGAATGTGTTGGATTATCGAGTCATAAACCGAGTGAACAACCAGACAGGGCTATTCCATAAACGCGCAAAATTTTTTTATGCCTTGTAGGCCAACTCCACGCAATCGTATGGCAGGAATAATTCTGCGATTGATTTCGTAACCTTTATCGACGTACGGGCTGTTCGGTATATATTTCTTGTCACAATTATTGGGGGACACAACAATTTTGAAGCCTAAGCCACGTTTACTTGTTTCGGTGAATTTTACTTCCGAATGGCACACTTTGCAAACAACAACGCTTGAAATGGCGGCTAAAACTGCTACGAAGTTTACCAGATGATAGAAACGTAGAATCCACTTCGATATACTCAATATCATTGTTTTTCAATTTCTTGCACAGACATTTAAATCATCGGGCTTTTCCATTTCGTGCCGATTCAGCGGTCGTCTACGCGACGCTTTCGGTCTATTATCGTAGGCAGTATCAGATTTTGATCCTTTCTTGTAACGACCAACATTTTTATCACTCATGATAAAAATTAATTCAAATTATCACTGATTTCCACGAACTATTATTCGAATATTAAAAAGAGCGTCCTTTTCAACGGTCGGCTTTCGCTTTACTAACGCTTCACACATTTTCTACACATATATATTATTATTAGAGACCCCTATACGCATTCCGGGGCATTCCTAATATTCTAAATTCATAGAAGGGCAGTCCCTTCTCTATCAACTGCCATTATACCTGCTCCCGTACTCAAAAATTCCAGCGTGCATACCTGAGAGGCGCTACCACAGAATGGAAAGTTTGGGTATTTAGAGACATTTTTGCCGGCATCCGACCTTTGGTATGTTATTTTTAAGACCCTAAAGTACCTTTTAAGACAAAAAAAATCGGTTTTTTCAAAATTCTAGATCAGCTTCCCCCCTTAAGTGCTGGATTACAGGGCGGATTTTAAATAGTCTGTCATGTTCTGGATGACCTATAGGTTTGTGTAGTTCATTGTTGTTAAAATGTAATGATAACTTTATTTTCTCATATTTGTTCAGTGGCATTGTTGAAGAAATTGGGTCATAACCAAACCTAGGTGACCAGTATGATCTTGTGCTAGGATATTTTTGTACTGACATGTATAACAAAATGCCTAAGAACTTATATAAATCATATTCTGTATATGTTGTAGATGAACCGGGATTGCTTTGTTTAATATAAAAATTTGTCTGCTCCACTAAACTATTGATGAAATCTTTTGTGATGAAATGGTTGAAACATTGATATGGGGTTTCCAGGTTGATAAATCATCTGGAGTAGCAGAACTCAACAAGAAAATAATTTTATTTGTGTCATACACCAGATGGCGTTTTTTCCATATCAAGTTTCTTTTGTCAAATGGAAAATCCGTTTTTGATGAAGATGAAGACTGCAAATGGGATGATGATGTGTGGGAGGGTTTCATTTCTTCTGGGTCTAGAAGAGGAAGATATGTGCACTTTCATTCTCACCGTCATCTGCATCATTATCATCAATGTCGTCCTGCAACACTCGCAACAGCAACGTCAGCCTCCGACCAGGGCTTTATGTTGGGAGTGGTTTCAGTTAACCACTTCCTGCTCATCTCGTCCAAGCATGTGATGAGCATCCAGCCCGGTCGGTGACTGAGTCCTAGGAATCGAGGACCAGCGCCATTGATTCCTATTTTTAGAATTTCTGGTGTGAGGGTGTTATGAACAAGTTTAATTTGTTCCACGCTCATGGGATTCACATTTCGAATACCCACTCGCGTGGAACCGACAACCTCACCAAAACCATGCCTAACCCTAGTATAGGGGCAGTCTTAAGGGCCTTTTTAGGCTGAAAATCGGGAGATACCTCGGGGCTGATGTCCGCTTGCACTAGCTTCCGGAACCTCTTCCTTGCTGCTCCCGACATTTTGCGTCTCTTACTCCTTTTATGCTCAGAGTTCGACTCCCTGGGCGGTGTGGTTACCGAGGCAACTTCTGTCCCGAGGTTCGTCCTCTCAGCTGTAGGGGTGTTAGATCCGGGCGTCGGGGAGGCATTACCTCCCCCCGTCCCAGGTGAGATATTGTCCCTGGACTCGTCCAGGGCGTAAACAAGGGAATTTAAATCTAAACAATTTTTTTCACAATCTTCATCCATATTGTTCCCACGAGTAGCAAGGGAAGAAAGGGTCACACACCGACAGAAGCCTGGATATCGGTGGAAGGGCATAATTACTCTCCGAGGTGACCTGGTATCGGAGAGGTACCGTTAGCGACTAAACTCACCTTTAGCCACGCATCCCTCGGCACGGTTCCCATAACACCTTGGATTGGTATGGTCCTCTTCGCCAGCGTCCAGCAGCTTTCACTTAGGAAAGCCGCCATATGTGTACCTTCATAAATATATCACAGTAACGGCTTCCAATAAAGTAAGTAAAAATAGTTAAGTAGATATACGGGTTTCGAAAGGTGACATATTAATATAGAGCCATTACGTATGTAATGATTACGATTACAAATCAAATCAAAATACTCTTTATTCAATTTAGGCCCTGAGAAGGCACGTATGAACGTCAAAGCTACTACCGGTTCGGAAAACAACCCAGTCATCGAGAAGAACCGGCAAGAAACTCGATCTGGTTTAACTAACATATAAATTTTTATTATTACAACATAATAGACACATAAAGCTACATTCGTTTTTAGTGGTTGCACAGAGAGAGGCGTCACTTCCAGACCGCTATCGTTCAAATACAGCTCCACCCTGTAATAACCTTTATGTATTTAGATCCGCTTGACATAACACTTGAACATACTATCCGGCAAATCGGTAATGTGTTTTGGGACTTTGTTATAAAATCTAACACTATAACCTAAAAAACTGTTACTGGTCTTAGTAAGCCTGATACATGGAGTTGTTATGGTTTCTGGTATTTACATTATGTCGGTCTTTTACTAAATCCAGATTATCTAAGTTTTTCCGGACGTACATCAAATTCTCAAGAATATATTGAGACGGCAGAGTTAAAATACCGAATTCCTGAAACTTAGTCTTTAATGATTCACGAGGTCCCATATCATAGATTGCTCGAACTGCCCGTTTTTGTAATAGGAATATGGTCTCTACCTCAGCTGCAACCCCCCACAACAAAATGTCATAAGACATTAAGCTATGGAAGTAAGCGAAGTAGACCAACCTAGCAGTGGCAATATTTGTTAGCTGGCGAATTTTTCGAATGGCGAACGCAGCAGAACTTAATCTTCCAGCCAATTTTTTTATATGAGGACCCCATTGTAATTTAGAATCAAGTGTGATACCCAGGAACACAGTATTGTCAACTAAGCCAACTAGATTCCCTTGGATCTCGATTTTACTATCAGTTAGTGGAACATTAGGTAAGGTAAATCTTATGCACTTTGTTTTATCTGCGTTTAGCAATAAATTATTTAATGCAAACCAATCGGAAATTTTATTTAAAATACTACTTAGATACGTAAACTCGGAATCTATTCTTTTTACTTGAAATATAAGCGAAGTGTCATCTGCGAAAAGAACTACATCTGCACAGTTATTAACCACTAGCGGCAGATCATTTATATATACAAGAAACAAAAACGGCCCTAAAATGGAACCCTGTGGAACGCCAATTCGAGTCAAGGATCCCGCAGACGTTGCCCCATCTATACTAACTTTATGACAGCGGTCTTTTAAATATGAGACAAGAAGATCGAGAGAGACTCCACAAACACCGTAATGTTTTAATTTCAGAATGAGGGTACTATGGTCAACGCAGTCAAAGGCCTTTGATAGATCACAAAACACACCAATTGCATCCTGCGATCCCTCCCAAGCCCGTAATATATTACTTAAAAGCGTTGCACCAGCGTCAGTAGTCGATTTTGACTTTGTGAAGCCAAACTGTTGATCATCCAGGATCTCTTGCGCTTTAAAATATTCTACTAATTGCTTAAGCAAAATCTTCTCAAAAATTTTGCTTAACGATGGAAGTACAGAAATTGGTCTATAATTTCCAAGACTATTTCTACAGCCTGATTTAAATAAAGGAACTACTTTACTTATTTTCATTAGATTGGGGAAGGTTCCTTGTGCTATACACTTATTAAATATGTTTGCTAAATATGGTGAAATATTGATAATTAAGGACTGCACTACCATTACCGACATTCCCCATATATCTTCAGTATGTTTCAAATTTAATAGTTTAAAAGTCCTTATTATTTCACCTGCACTAATAGATGTGAAATTAAATTTTGACTTTACAGGTGCACTCAGACTTTTTAAAAATGATAGGGCACCATGGGCTGGCCAGTGGGGCCAAGCGACCTTTCACTGGGGGCGGCCTACAGGTCGCACCCCCCATGAAGTGCTCGGCACTCCTTCCGGCGGCGGCACAGAAAGCGCAATGCAGCTTCGTGCTAGCACAAGCCGAGGCCTTATGGCCGGGCTGCCCACACCGGAAGCAGAGGTCGCTCCGGTCCACCTCCGACGGGCACAATGTGCGGGTGTGACCCACGCCGAAGCACCTGAAGCAGCGCAAAGGCTTCTGCTCCAGTAGCCGCACGCGGGCCACGCACCAGCCAACTTGGAGGCGACCATCCTCCACCAGCAGTCTTGCTGAGGCGACAGTGCACACTACCCATGCCAGACCCGAACGTGCGTATCACGCCAGACTTTATTAAGGCCGGCTCGCACCCCGTCTTCTGCGCCACTGTCGCAACAACCTCCTCAACCGAGACCGTGTCGTCCAGGCCGACAATGCGGACGTCCGCCCTTTTAACCGGCGTACCCACACTCACGGTGTCCAACAGCACCTCTCGAAGCCTCTGAGCCAGGAGAATAGCACCTTCCGCACGTTGAGGGCCGGCGACCCGGAGAACCCGGGCTCCGGTCATCGTCTTTCTCACTGACAGACCGTCTATGCCCAAGCTGTGCAGGTTGATTGCCCTTTCACCTACCTACACGTATAATGAACCATCTCAAATAACAATAGAACATGAAAGTATTTCAATAAATAATCTATCTGATAAAACCGCCATGCCATCAAAAACAGTTAATTATAATTTTACTAACTGCACATTTACTAATTGTTTCTCTAAATAAACTTTTTATGTACTAAATAAAATGATTTTTTATTATTATTTCCTTCACAAGTATGTTGAAAAACGTCGTATGATACACGTGTGTATTGGTGATTACTGTCCTCGGCTCTCTTAAGACCCTCACCTGACGGCTCGGGTCTCAATGGCACCTCAGCGGTAATCACCAACATTACACACTTGTACCATAATGTACTATTGTTACCTGTAAAGGTATATTTGTGAAATAATCTTGGAAAACAGTCACTACCTCTGAACTGTTTGAAATTAGAACTCCATCAACATCTAGATTATGCGTATTATCATTTACCAATTTATCGGTGAGGTCAATAAAGACACAATAAAGACTCATACAATGGTATTTATTTTATAACATTAACTGAAACAATTATTAATACAAATGTTTACACGGACGTATTCTACGATCGGTTGGAGGGGACTGCCGCCAGCAGTGTCGGGCGTGTGCCTCGCAATTTGTCTACGCTGGCAAATTGCTATACACGCGCTATACTGTGTCGCTACATCAACCTACATAACAGGGGGTCTTTTAAAGAAAAAATGTTAAGTACATGTAGAAAATGGTTAATGGTGGTAGAGCCACGCTGAAACTATTATTGGTTTCAGCATGAATGGGTCGGCTCGCCCGGGGTAGTACCACCCTCTCATAGAAAACCGACGTGAAGTAACAGTGCTTGCATTGTTGCGTTTCGTTCGGTCAGTGAGAGCGCCGAAGGCCCACCTCCCCTCTCCTCTCCTCCTCTCCCTCTCCCTCCCCTAACCCCTTCCTCTCAAAGGGTGGCAACGCACTTGCGACTCCTCTGGTGTTGTTAGTGTCCATGGACG
>MU161201.1:32794-47934 GCA_015888305.1 Antheraea pernyi | reverse complement strand
TACCCCGGGCGAGCCGACCCATTCATGCTGAAACCAGTAATAGCTTCAGCGTGGCTCTACCACCTAAATCGCCTCCTGTGATATAAAAATATATATATATATATTCAGTAAATACAGGAATTCAAGATTTAAAAACACATACAACAGTCGATCTGACCCACCGCTATAGATGTTTGTCAACAATATATCCAAAATAATCACTGCATAGGAAACGCATGCGTAGTCGCGAGAAACTGCTAGTAAAATTATATTACGACATAAAAAGCCATCCAATACGTAATTCATGACAACTATCATTTAGACTTTATACGTATTGCTCTCGGGACAAATAAAATTGTGCATTTTATTACCAGCTCACGACACAAAACGATGTGTTTTATATTTCCATTTGGTAAAGATGAACATGTTATGGTAAATCTGGTTTATTTGTAACTAGCCGTGCCCGCGACTCCGTCCGGGGGAAACCTAATGTAAAAGAACGGCAAATAAAAACAACTGATTGTATTAAGTCCATTTCCTTATCAACATTTCTCTCGTACTTAAGTCGCGTCCTCATTTAATCCCCTGAAAAAGTTCACAATATCTTTTAATAATTATATCTTTGTTTTCATTATCAACACTGTTTACAGTTTTTAACAATTTTAGGCTTCTAAGTGAGCTTAAACCCAGTATCGGTCTTACACTTTCGTTTACAACTATAAACTCAGTATTTTTTATTACATCATTTGTTACTATTTCTAAGAATTTTTTTCCTAAAGGATATAAATGTGACCCTCCAAAGGCTTCTAAAACAATTTTAGTGTCAGATAAAATTGGTTTTTCAACATTTACAATTTTCTTTAACTCCCCAATAGACAGTATATTAACTTGTGCCCTGTGGGTACCGTCCGGACCACTAGCCTTGCGGACATCGAGCGATCGTTCGGAAAACAACCCAGTCACCGAGAAGAACCGGCAAGAAACTCGATTGGGTACATCTTTTTAACATATATATATTTCAAATACATTATACGTTACAATACCGTTTTTAGTGGATGCACAGAGAGGAGTCAATTCCAAACGTCACCATCGTTCACGTATTGATCCACTCTATAATGGCCTTTCGACACTAAAACCCGCTTGACATGGTGCTTAAATTTACACTCCGGCAAATCGGTAAATATGTTTTGGGACTTTTCACGATAGATATTTTTATACACATAAATAATTAAATTCGTTTTTGGTGGATGCACAGAGATCGGTATCATTTCCAAACGTCACCATCGTTCACATATTGATTAACACTATAACAGCTTTTAGACATTAAAACCCACTTGACATGGTGCTTGAACTCACTATTCAGCAAATCGGTAATACGTTTTGGGACTTTGTTTTAAAACCTAAAACTATTACCTTAAAAACTGTTATTGAAGTGAACTTTCTAATGCGACTTCCAACAAGGTTGCGTTAAACGTTTAACTCTACCATGGAGGGGGTATGAAAGCACTGTTGCGTTAAACGTTCAACGCTCCTAGGGAGGGGGAATAGAAACAGACAGATCGAGAAAAATAATCAAAGATTTCGTATCTTACTTTAGTTATCATAATCCCATTGTAAATGTTATGGATTTGGATGTTGGATTCTCCACTCGAAAATGATAATTAAAAGATGCGATCAATTATGAATTGTAATCAATGTTATTAAAGTTTGTCTTAAAGAAACAATATGATTTCACTAAAAATCAATTTCTACCCCTTCCTATTTTCATTTCCACATTACGAAGTTTCACTTCTTCCGCGCGGAGGGACTCCATGCACTATTTTTGGTCTTAGTGAGCCTGAAACATGGATTTACCAAATTGTTATTTAAAAAAATAAAAATATATTAAACACTTTTTTTTACATTTTACACAAACTTTTACATTGGCCACCAAACTACGCAGAGCCTGTATCTTGATAGCCAGAAAACGATTAGACAGCGTGTTCCACAGGATGAAGCACCTTAGCGGGCCTTTACACATGTTAAAATTTACAACAGACAGTTATATAAGTGATTTGACAAATAAGTATATACATAAATACATATTGTTCCTATTGTTCAAATTATATTGGTACTAGCTGACCCATGCCCACTTCGTTGGGCGTTAATAGGCATTATCAAGCTACAACTTTTCCCTAGAACTCAATCATATATCTCTCATCGTTAAGGCAGCGTTCGTAAGAAACATTTTCGTTCGACCATTTTTTCTCCGACTCCCCAGATCTCTCCTACAACCTCACAAACTTTAACTCTATATAATATTAGTATAGATAATATAATTAGTTAATAGCTTCCGCCCGCGACTTCGTACGCGTGGAATAGTTAGGCTAAGACGCTAACTTTACCTCTTTATAATATTTGTATAGATTTTATTAAATCCAGCTTATCTAAGTTTTTGCAAACATACATTAGACTAGGTCTCAAATAACTGGATACGTTTACAAAACTTGGACGAGAAATTTTGAAATTAAATCGATAGTAATTAACCCTGAACTTGAATTCTACGCTCTGTGTGGTCGAAGCAGTGTTATTTTGTAATTATTTTAATCACTAATTAATGCTTCACCGGGGAATCGAACCCGTTACGGACTGGGAGTTGGGCAGCGATGCGTTTAAAATTAGGCTCGTATTACCGTAGTCAGCACCGTTTAGAATTACGTGTTTGCCATTACGTTTATTGTCTTACCTTAGATGGAAATCTAAGATTAATGCTATCCACACTTCCGTGACGGATCTACGGCTACTCCTTGTGTTAATATTAACGTCAAACGATGTTCCAGTAAACTGAAATAATCGACAGTCTTTTATCATCACGCTGTCATTTATTTCTTTTGGAACTGACTTTGTTTATATCATAGGAGGCAAACGAACAGGTGTGTCACCTGATGTAAGTGATCACCACCGTCCATGGACACTAACAACACCAGTGGAATCGCAAATGCGTTGCCGCCCTTTGAGGGGAAGGGATTAGGATGTCTTAAGAGTCATCTTATGCTGCTCCCATACATGCGTATATCGCCAGGAACTTTTGTCTATTTTCACAACATATGCAGAACTGGGAATACATTATCGTCATGGATTACAAATTATCATAGTATGTGACGATAGACGCAGCATGATAACCGGGCCTACGGTTTGTACAATAGTCAAAGGAACATTGAAATTCAAATTTCGAGTTGTTATTCGAATGATAAAAGTATGCGAACGCTTTTCTGTGGCTTTGTTACAATTTTGAGGTTAGTTTATAGCGCGCCAAATAGCCGAAGCTTTGTCACGCAAGTATGGGAGTAACAAAGTGATATAGGCTAATATTTAAAATGTATCTCTGTGGGGTGGCAACCACCACACCCACACTGGTCGGGTTACCTAGCCTAAGCAGTGGACTCCTATCTGTCTGTATGAACACACATCACTACTAAAGTACTGCGTTAACGATAAAACCTCACAAAGAAAATCATAAAGTATAACCTAGAGTAACATTTAGTCTTGGTTTCGTTAGAATCTGTTCACTCTATCAAAAGTTATTGTAATTTTAATTGCGACGCGAGTTAAGTACGAGAGAGAAGTAGAGAAATAAATTAACTTAATACATTCACACGATTTTGTTACTCACTGTTTTTTTACATTAAAATCAACGCGGGCGAAGCCGCGGGTATAACTAGTAATAAATAACACTGTAAAATTACAATAGAAACAACATAATATATCTATCTCGTTTACACTTCGGTAGAGGTGTTTTATAGTAATGGAATAATAATAAACTAGAGATGGATAAATTACAAAATATGTCGATGGATATCGTATCGACTATATTTTTTTTTTTATATATCATAGACACTTGTAACACCAGGGGAGTCGCAAGTGCGTTGCCAGCCTGTGTTTTGGGGGGAGAGAAAGGGATAGGGGAAGGGAAGGTGGGTCTCCGGCGCTCTCATTGACCGAACGAAACGCAACAATGCAAGCACTGTTTTCTATGAGAGAGTGGTACTACCCCGGGCGAGCCGACCCATTCGTGCTGAAAGCAGTAATAACTTCGGCGTGGCTCTATCACTACTATGGTTATAAAATTGTTAATTCGTACACTTTATATTTATTTCTTTGATAATAACAATAATACATACATGTCATATGTTCATACAAAAGTATCATAAGTAAGAAACCCTTATCCCACCTAAGTAGGGTCAGCACAACATGTTTTCTTTAACCAATTACCCCTGTCAGATGTCATCTCAGTATTCACAACTGTTAAACATATATCATTTTTCAAACAATTCCTATATGTATACCATTTACGGTATCTCTTTGCTCCAATATCTGTACACCTTCATATTTAAATAAAAATCCAATTATTTTTTTTCGAACTGACTACGCTATTGACCAAGCGAGGTCTTAACAGCTTCACCGGACTACAATAAAAAAATCCAATTACATGGCTTTCATCTCTTCCACAACTTCTATGTCACTGGTGCTATATTCAAACTTTCTCTGATATACTCATTCTTATTCTTATTTATTCTAGTTACACCACACATCCATCTTAACATTCGCATATCTGCCACATGTAATTTACTCTCATCAGTCACTTTCGTAGCCCAACATTCAGAACCATACAGCATGACTGGTAGCATATATTCATACATAAATGGGATAGGGAAGAAATAACTAAAAACCTAGAACGCGGCTTCACTATATACATTTGACCTATCATTCGAGACTGTTTTTTTTAGATTACATGTATTCTATATCTCTATGCTGTTAATTATGTGTACGTCAAATATCCGTTAAACATCCGTTGAATAATTATGATTTGAAAGTGTTACAAACCACATCACATTGGCATTTGTAATATTAGTTAGGATATGTAAGCAGAATACGAAGCAAAGTACTTCGAGAAGTTTCTAATACGGTTACTGCTGAATTGACGCTTTATTAAAAATAAAACAACCCGATAACCTCAAAGAAATCACGCCGCCATTATACAGACAAAAAATATATTCATACCATAGATAAATTAATATTTTTTTATATTACATCCAATAAATTGAAGTTACGGTATTTTTATCCCATTCAATGTTTGCAATAACATACCTAATTACACTCGAGTATCAAAGTTATTATGGCCTTCGTCAATCTTGTTGACCGCTCTGAATATAGCCGAAGTTCGGGTTTCCGCGTAAAACAGTGAAGAGTTTAAAAAACAAACTTAAAATTGTCATTTATTAACACTTTCATACAGTAATTCTTTCAATACACTATTTCTCTTTCATAAGAACCTTATTAATACAATTTTTTGTTGTCACAGTCGCAGTTTGTCACAGTGTAGTATTTAGATTGTGCCGGTTTTTTACGAAATCTAGCCTTCAAGGTTCTTACGGATATACATTGAATTGTCAAGAATGTATTGGGAGGGCAGAGTTAAGATATTGTATCCCTTGAACTTGGTCTTTAAGGATTTTGTAATGTTCCGGAAACACTGCCACTGGGAGTTCATTCCAGAGAACAGACGTACATGGAAATAACGCTTTTGGCGTTTGAACAGAATCTCATTTGATGTTAAATGAGAAAGACAAATATTAGTTCTCATATGCAGCTGTAGGCACACACACAGGTAGTACCACCATGCAAATGTGACGTCTAATAAATAAATTTATTATTATTATTTATTATCGATACATTTTAATCGAGTTTAGTCACGACTCTATTTTAAAACATCCAGAAAGGTTTTAGAAGTATTCGCAGAAACATAAAAACTCAGTAGCTAATAAATAAAAATAACTCGGACATCTAAACTGCGAAGTACGAAGCCAAGTTACGAACAATAAATTAAAATTACCAAGTAAGTTGATATTTACAAGCGTTACACGCTTTACGCTCCGCAGACACAAACATTCAGTAATAAAATAAATATTTCACTTCATATCGTATTCTTCTGACTTTATGCTCGACAGGCCATATATAATTATTACTAGCTGTGGCCGCGACTCCGTCCGCGTGGAACCTTATGTAAGAAAATAGTAACTTATAAATTAAAAAAATTAGCTTAACGATTATTAATGTTTTAAGTATCAATAAGTGAACTATGTTCTTTGAGAAATAGAAAACAGTAACTTATAAAATCATTTGAATGTATTAAATCGATTTACTTATCTTACTCGTACTTAAAACGCGTCGTTATTCAAATTACAATAACTTTTGATAGAGTGGACCGATTTTAATGAAACAAACAATAAATGTTACTCGAAAATATGCATTCTTGTATGAAATGATATGATATATGTATAATACCGAGATAATTTAAGAATAAATAAATGCTAATTTTATATTCGTATAATAATACTAGCGGGCCGGGAGGACGTTGTCCTGCTTTGATAATAAAAAAAATATCTAAAAATTCAAATGCAGCACCATATACCGGATTTAATTTGAATCTAAACCATTCTCAGATTCGCTCGAACATGCACACAAAATTTCATCAAAATCGGTCCAGTCGTTTAGGAGGAGTTCAATGACATACACACGTACAGACGAAATTTATATATCAAGAATTTTAACTTCGTTTTGTATTAAACACTGGACTATATTCCGTGCAAGGAATTAACTTTAACATTTGATGCAACTTAGTATCTTATTGCAAATATTGAATGAGATAAAAATACAGTAACTTCAATTTATTCAATGAATCATAAAAAATATTAATTTGTCTATGGTATGAATATATTTCTTGTCTGTGCAATGGCGGTGGCGATTTCTTTGAGGTTATCGAGTTCTTTTACTTCTTACTAACTGTGCCAAAATAATAAATAATAAAATTATCTGAGAATATTATTAAGTCCATTTACTTTTATCTCGTACTTAAGTCGCGTCGTCATTTGAATTACAATAACTTTTGATAGAGTCGATTTTAATGAATCAAAGACTACTTGTTACTCGAGCATAGGTTTTATGATTTTCACGGTGGGGCTTTATGGTAAACGCAGTACTTTAGCAGTAGTGCGTGTTCAAACAAATAGACAGATAGACAGACATAAATATCTGAAAATGTTTGAAATATATTGCAACAATGTGATTTCAGAAAAATCTAAAAAGTACAGACACGTTAGATTAACATTCTTATTATATGTATAGATTATCTATGCCAAGCGTTTTGACGCGCATCTGATCTAAATAAAACTTCAGAATTGGCAGTATGGATTAATTCCTTCGCCTGTCCTGTTGGGCGAGTATTATTATTATTATGATCTAAATAAGAAAAATGAATTACTATCAAAACAGTGAGGTAAATTTAAATAAAGGAATGCTTGCAATTTGGCAATAATAAAAAACAAAGGTACAAGCATATAAGTGACCCTTTGCAAAACTATAGCCCTTTTTTTCTTTAAATTATATATACATAAGAATGCTTGTAAACCATATACTAAACGAAGTCCCGTAATCCCGTATTATAATAAGGCGTAACGAAAATTTTTCCCTACCGTGTCAAAAAAAGTTTTACTTGAAAAAAATAGTCAATTTCTTTTCTTGATAATACTAAACCTCCTTTATTAAACTAATACTTGGTTCAATTGTTACACAAACGCTACAACCCCCTCTGTACTATTACATAGTTGTCGCATAGTATATTTTCTGATCTACAATTTGTATGGTATTTTCTCCTAACCTATAGCTCGTAGCATAATGTTAAATAGTGTATAATCTTTCTCAATAAATAAGCTATAAAACACAAAAAGAATTTCTCTTATATGATTGATAGTTTAAGAGATCGACGCGTCTAAATAAATTTAAATTTATTTATTTCAATGCGTAGGACAATATTTCAAACCCAATTTGAATAAATGACAGTTAAGTATGATTTATCCGTACATTCAACCTCTTTAAATATTAATTTATTATCTATTGTTTCAGATACAAATCAGTGTTAAAGAAAGCAGTGCAAAAAGTTTTTATAGCGAATTCAAGATGGCCGCTCTGAGATTACTTTTGTGCTTGTGTTTTATCAAGGCGGCGATCGGCAAAGGTGAGTTGGCGTATTTTTTAATTATACGGTTATTTATGCTTCATCGGTTTTAAGTATATGTTTTTTTTTATATTAACATTTTATACGTTTGGATTGCACGGCGTCTTTATTGGCATGCGGGGATTCTGTTGCCACAATTGGATTGTTAATTTCTTTTTTATAGTTTTCATTCGATTACTTCATTTGGTATTATTTTTAATTAATATTTCTCGTGTTTTAACGAGAGTAATACGAGTTGAAACGAAAGATCCCGCTTCGATTCGTTTCATCGATTAATAATTATATTATATGTGGTGACTTTTTGGCGGAATTTTGGAATGTTGTGTGATTTTTTTTGAAGTTATACTTCTTTTGGAGCGTTAGGGAAAAATGATGAGAGTAAATTTTTACGATGCGCGCGCACACCGTCACGAAAAACCGACACCCTGAAGTTAGCTATAGTGGACTTCTTCTATTGTTAGTGTCGTTTTTTCTACAAACGTAGAATACGGCGAAAGATAAATTTTTTGAAAAGATTTTTATCTTGTTACGCCAAAGAAGTATAACTTCTAACGCGTGTACATAAGTACACACACATTTTTTTTATACCATAGGAGGCAAACTGACAGGTGGGTCACCGGATGTTAAGTGATCACCACCGTCCATAGACATTTGCAACACCAGGGGAGTCACAAGTGCGTAGCCAGCCTATGTTGGGAGGGGAAGCAAGGGAAGGGCTAAGGGGAAGGTAGGGGGGCCTCCGGCGCTCTCACTGACCGAACGAAACGCAAAAATGCAAGCACTGTTACTTCACGTCGGTGTTCTGTGAGAGTGTGGTAGTACCGCGGGCGAGCCGACCCATTCATGCTGAAACCAGTAATATCTTCAGCGTGGCTCTACCACCATCAACATTTTGAAAAATTGTTTGGCTCTATATTTTGTAATATTGATGGTGTTTAGCGTAATATAGTTCGGTTATTGTGCACAGGTGAAGTGGATCAGATATAATACCACGGAGTATAGATTATTGAAATAAACATAACAATATCTGTCTCATTCTGTCACGTTGCTAAATGCGACACGATAAAAAGATCAGCAAAAGATACTTCCATTGTAATCTCGATTACTCTCCCGATGAAATAACGGCAGTGAACGGTATTAGGCAACAGCCAAAGCCGAGGTGTGCCGTGCACCCTTGAGCTAGTTGTCAACATAAAATCGGCTGAGTGCCGTAAGCGCTCGCCTTAGTAGCCCGGTGAAGCTGTTAAGACATTGCTGGATCAAAGGGGTAGTCAGTACGAAAAAAATAAAATCGATTACAGTCAATTACTATGAAATATTCGTTGTCTATTTATTTCTCACCATTTGAAGTCATTTTGATTACAAAACTTCTGAATCCAAAATTTGCTACCAATTGAACAATAAACTGCACAACATATTGACAGAAATCTTTTTTTTAAACTTCATGATAACAAAAATTCTTGCAAAAATAATAAATAGCTTGAAAACTGTATTTACGGCATATAAACCTCAAATTATCTACGATAAGACTGCCTTCCAATGGCGGCTTCCAATTTAATTGCGTGAGTTACGCTCGCAACCTTTGGTATTAATTTGTCAACCATTTGCCACAGTAATTTTACGTCATTTTGCAGTAAAATTCAGTGTAATTTTGCCACCAAATGGTTATCCAAGTATCTATGATATCTTTAACTGTATATTTCTAAAATCCGATTTAAATTCAATCTGTTTGCAACTTACGCTCCCAACCTTTGGCGTCAATTTGTCAACCATTTGCAACAGCAGTTTGACGTCATTTTGCCTATGATCTCTTTAGCTATATATTCCTAAAATCCGATTTAAATGCAATCTGATTGTAAGTTACCCTCCCAACCTTTGGCGTCAATTTGTCAACTATTTGCGACAGCAGTTTGACGTCATTTTACAATAAAATTCAATGTAATTTTGCCACCAAATGGTTATCCGCGTATCTATGATGTTTTAAACTATGTCTTTCTGTAAATAGACAATAGGAATTAAGTATTTAGAAACCTATTATCTCTAATAATAAATAAAAATGTCTCAGTCGGTCAGTAGGTCTCAGACAGCGTGATGTTCAGAATATTTTGTACCGTGAAATCTTCCTATTATAACCGCTTCAAATTTGACTGAAAGTTTATAAAATATACCGTAACATATCTCATTGCTTTACGGTTTTTGCGATTGCTTTCGTTTATGACATTTCGTGAAGTCGTTTTCGTGTATTTTAATTATAATGTTCACTGACATTTTCCTGCGGTTTCTCCTCGAAACAGAAAAGATATCTATTTATACCTTAGATAAACGTAATTAAAATATTTCTAGAATTATTACTGTATCGGTCATATTAATGTCGAAAAGTATCCATGATTTTTTAATAGTAAATAAAAGATACAAATGCTTACTGTGAGTTATCTTCAGGAAATAGACATATCCCACTAAGGACTTTTCTGTAGGTATTTTTAAGTTAGATATTTCCGTAGTAAGTTGTTTTCACATATCTTATAAGGCTTAAAAAGTTATCAACGTAAGCGTTAAAAAATATAGTTACGAATTGATACGAATACATCGATTTTCGACGCATGTATTATACAAGCTAACCTTCAAGAAAAAATTTTCTGTACAATGCAAGCACTATTACTTCACGTCGGTGTTTCTGTAGGTCGGGTGGTAGTACCCCGGGCGAGCCGAAAGCCGAACCATTCATGTTGAAACCAGTGATAGCTTCAGCGTGGCTCTACCACCTACAATAATGAAAATGTTGACAAAATCCGTTCAATAGTTTAGAAGAACTAAGGGAACACATAGATTAGCGTTTGTTGCAATTTATAACAACAGCCCGAGGCTGACCATAGGCCCCTGCGCTAGTTGCTTAATCGGCTCAATTTGGTAGTTTGGGGAAACTGTAAAAGCACATAACGCCAACAACGTAGCCCAGCTAGAAAACAAACGTACACATAGATACGTAACACCCTTTGGTTGGTAATATATATTAAAGACTAGCGGGCCTGGCAGACGTTCTCTCGCCCTGATTATAAAAAAATACTTGACAAATTATGTACAAAAACCTTCCTCTTGAATCACTGTATCTACTGGTGTAAACCGCATGAAAATCCATTCAGTAGTTTTTGAGTTTATCGCGAACAGACAGACAGACAGACGCGATAGGGTACTTTATTTTATACTGTGTAATGATAATATTCTTGTATATATATAGACTTATAACATCAGGTCAGATCCGGGATATCGGTAACAGCTAAAGCCGAGGTGTGCCGTGCACCCTTGAGCTAGTTGCCTGAGTGCCGTAACCGCTCGTCTGAGTAATCCGGTGAAGATGTAAACACCTTGCCAGATCAATAGCGAAGTCAGTTCAAAAAAAACTTATACATCATAATGATCAATCTATACCAGTCTATATCTATCTAATCTATATCTATACTAATATTATAAAGAGGTAAAGTTTGTGAGTTTGTGACGTTGTAAGGGGTAATCTCTGGATCTATTAAACCGATTTAAAAAATTCTTTTACCAATAGATAGCCACGTTATTTGTGAGTGTCATGGATTATATTAAACCGACAAATAAAAAGACTTTTTTGTGGTAGTCGGATTTGCAAAGTAAGTCTGAGAAAAAACGGTCGAACGAAAACGTTTCTTATGAACGCTACCTTAACGATGAGACATATATGATTGAGTTCTAGAGAAAAATTGTAGAGCTAGATAATGCCTACAGAAAAGTCAGCGACAGCATAAGTCTAACTTCAAAGTTTTTTTTATTATCAAGGCGGGGCAACGTCCGCCGTTTCGACTAGTGTTTAATATTGATATATAAATAACTCGGTTTGTAGGCTTGGAGAAATATAGTTATTTGCTTGTATATTTATCCTTCTTAATGTCCCGATAGTGAATGACAAACGCGAGTATGATGAAGCGAACTAACCATTTACGGGTTGAACAAATATGGCGTCGCCAACCGCCAATGACCTCCGCTGGACCGTTACCATGAATCACTTTTAAGCAATATTGTAATATGCAATTAGCAAGTCGAGATGTGGGAGAGACGAATCGCTAACGTTATATATTGTACTAATTTCTCAACTTAGAATATCTACAGGCTGTGGACCATATAATTTCATATATATTTTTGTTGTAAATGAGACGGTTGACTTCATAAAAAGAATCTAAAGTTGGCTAGATTTCTGTTACTTAAAAATGACAACATAGGAAGCAAACTATATATTGAACTACTTCTTTTTTAAATCCGAACGGTAACGCCGCTCAAATAAAAACTATAAATAGGTTACAAAATCCAAAGCCTACACAAAAATTGTAAAGCTAAATATGCCTGATGGTAAGCATAGTACGATCCAAAAACAACCACCGAAAGACAAACAATTCATTGCCGGTAGCCGTCGTCATGCCTGCCTGCGTAAGTGTCTCTTCACGTTACGTTTGAAGGACCCCATGTCATTTTTTTTTTCATAGTGTCCTGTACCACGCGTAAGCAGAGTCGTTTTTAGTCCTGAGTTTAATTTTACAATTTTCCATTTGTTTATGACCTCTTTATAGGTGCATTTTTACTTTGGTTTCAAATTAGCTATTATATTTCTTACAGTATGTTATTATTGTGCTGCAGTATTTTTGAAATATTTTTCTATTTATTGCGTCTATCATTATTTTTATCATTATCTTATCAATAGGTGGAGAATTGTCGGCTCAGATTGGTAGTCACACATGCCGACCGGGCTTTCCTTCTTTTTGTATTTATGTAAATAACTAGCGAACGCTCCATGATCTGTTTTCATTTGTACGACATCCGGGTGGAGCGATGATATCCTTAAAGCCTTCGTTGCCGTATTTACATCTGGGAAAAAGAGTTTGGTGACTTAGACAAAACACGGTTCAACAATGGACCATAAGATATGCAGATGAGGAAAAAGGAGCTGGTCACCAAACTCTTTTTCCCAGATGTAAATACGGCAACGAAGGCTTTAAGGATATCATCGCTCCACCCGGATGTCGTACAAATGAAAACAGATCATGGAGCGTTCGCTAGTTATTTACATAAATACAAAAAGAAGGAAAGCCCGGTCGGCATGTGTGACTACCAATCTGAGCCGACAATTCTCCACGGTTAATCTGGTTTGTGTGATATAGGCCAACGGTTGGTATTCCTCGTTTTTAGCTATAGCGTCTAAAGCTGCTTTGGAGTCACTGATAATTCTTATGGCGTTGTATTTATCAGTTAGGTCAATTGCCTTGTATATAGCGTAAAGCTCGGCCTGATACACGGTACAATAGTTTTCTAGCTTGAATATCTTTTTATGTATTTCCTTGTCGTCTTCCCACACTCTCAGAGCTGCTCCAACTCTTCCCTCGATTGTGCTTTCATCTGTGTAGATGCGTATTCCGTTATGATGTTTTAGCTCTGATTCCGCCTCACTGTCCTTGATCATTTCGTATGTTATTTCTACTGCTTTAGCGGGATGCGGTGCGTTTCGAGTGCAAAATTTTTCTTAAATTTTTCTGTCGCACAGCTCCTCAATATGTGGTCTGCCCCTTTTCGCCTCATATAACTTGGCAGCTTCTTTAATTCTAAGGTCAAGCGGGAATAAGCCAGTGAGTATCATCGCTGCGCTCAGTGAGGTAGTTCTATAAGATCTAATTATTTTTTTGCAAAAAATTCTATAAACAGCAGCGAAGACCCTCCTGGATTTTATCTTGTCTGCTTCCTTGTACCAGACGCTCGCCGCGTACAGTATTATCGGTTCTATTACCGCCGTGTAGATAGTTCTGGTGATCTCCGGGTTCTAGCCGTTCTTGACACTTGTTTATTATTATGTTAATAGCTTTCTTGCTTACGTTCTGAATGAATGAATTTTAATTTGTCGTCTACTGTTGTTCCTAAAATTTTGATGTCTTTTTGAATTTCGATTTCTATTCCCCCCATTTTTGTTATAGGTTTTTCCCATTTTAATTTATTAGTCACAACTATGGCGGTCGTCTTCTGTGGAGCAAAACTTAATTAATCTTTGCCCCCATGTCATTACGCTCGAAGGACCTCATATCAACTCAAATATGTATCCACCCTACTTAGGTGGAATAAGGGTGAGAAGTAGAAGAGATAGTTTATAACGGCATATTGAAATATCACGTGACGTACGATCGCTACTATCACTACTAGTTTTGCTGGCAGCTTCACTCGCTTTAATGGGAATTTGACCGGACTCTCGCGTCCGTAGGAACTGTACCTCCCATTGCCCTACACGTGCTCGACGGGTGGCGCTAAAGTATAATATATTTTTAGCAGCTGCATTGGTCCACATAAATTGAACCTATATTAGCGATAAATAGAGTGATTAATCATTACGATTAAATAAAAAAAATCTTTGGGAACAATGCTGTTTCTGAGAGATATGTGAAATCTATACCAATGCGAATGGAGAAACGAGCAAATACTATATATAGCTGAAACAGTCAAAACAATCAGCCTGTATATAAAATCCGAAATTACTAAACATTAACCTAAATTTATCACTATTTAAGTGAAAAACTCGTCTAACAGCTTTGACTGTCGTTTTCTTTAAAAACATTTGCTTAAAAGGATGGCTAATTTGTAAAACGACTTTTAAGGGGAGGATAAAATGGTGTTAATGTTTTTTTTTTATATCGCGTCAAATTTAAAGTTCATCTTATATTAATAGTATTTTAAACCATTCATCATTTGGTAGGCGACTTTTGAGGGGGGAATAAATGGGGTTAATGTTTTTTTTTGGTATCGCGTCAAATTTGAAATTCATCTTATATGAATAGTATTTTAAAGCATTCCTCATTTGATAGGCGACTTTTGAGGGAGGATAAAATGGGGTTAATGTCTTGTGTAGGATAGTGCATTTATTTTGAAGTTTACCTCTTATTTAACGACTTGTTGTGCCCGCGACTTCGTCCGCGTGGAGCCTAATATAAAAAAACAGTGATTAATAAAGGCATCTGAACGTATTAAGTTCATTTACTTATTTACTCTCCTGTCGTACTTACTCCAGCCGTCATTCAAATTACAATAACTTTTGATAGAGTGGATCGATTTTAAT
>MU161201.1:0-31719 GCA_015888305.1 Antheraea pernyi | reverse complement strand
AAGCATATCCTCGGGAGTAACATAGTCTTTGTTTCATTAAAATCGATCCATTCTATCAAAAGTTATTGTCATTTTAATGGCGACGCGACTTAAGTACCAGAGAAAAGTCGATAAGCAAATGGACTGAATCGGTGTTATTACAAAAAAGTTAAATACGTATTGAACCCTGGCTTTAAAAAGGTGTCATATTAAATGCACCGCGGTCGCTGAATGTTCGCCATCTTGCTTTTTCGTCTCGCTTTGGTTACGTAAGGTTAGATTTGTGAAAAAGGACAACGTGAACTTGCCTCGGTCGAACGTGGGGAAACTTTTTAAAACCAAGTATTTAATACGTATTTAACTTTTTTGAAATAGCACGGAATATGTCCAGATGACTTTATTACTCATTGTTTTGTACATCAGAGACTACGTGGACGAAGTCGCGGGGACAGCTAGTTATAAATATAATTAATTAAAATTTTATTAAATAATAATCATATAATGAATGGGCTGCACAAGATCAATACAAAATAAAAACAAAGGTATGTACATCACAACAATTAATAGACGGCGCTGAACATATGTTTTTCTTACTTCAATACTTTAAGATGACCTTAAAAAAGAACAATGTATATGAGATTTTTTAAATCACTGTTTTTCACATATGAAAATTCACGCAAACATAATTGCGGGTAAAGATAGCATAAAATAGGTGAGTAGCGAAAATAGTCTTTGAAAAATTAATACAATAGAGTTGAAAATAGCAATATTTCTATGATATTGCTAATGGAAAATCCCGTCTAACACATTGAGTAGTAGATAAAAATCGTAAAAGCTCTCCAGGTAAACATTTTCAAGTAAAAATCCGGGCTAAAAACAGACATGAATGACTAATAGTGACCTTTTGCTTACACCCGCAACGCCTTTTATAGAACCTCTAAATCCGTTCGAAGCTCGTTCGACCGACCTTGCTCGGGAACAACGATATATCTGCACTCGGAGAAATGTATCAGCATCCTTATATCGTTGACTAAAAGTTGATTTTTGAATGACACGCTAAGAAACGAATGCAAGTGAAAGTTTGCGCGTCCCACGTAGCGCTCACCTACTTGAAATGACGTCATAGACGTGATACCATTGTGACTCGAATTAAAATACGTATCTACACGTTGAATGTTGTTGTTGGGAAGGTATTCAAACAATTTACAATAGTTCTTATCTAATTATTGTTTTGTGAAAATAAAATTAGTCCACATTAGATAATGCACTTAAAGATATTCAAGCTATAATCGCGCGATACAGTTACTCAAAATCTTACATCACTGCGACAACATTACACATATCACCTCCACACACGTGCACGCATACACGCCTACACATGCAAGTGCAAGGATTTTATTTCCCTTATCAAACTGAAATAGTTTAGAAAATTATCCGATACGAAATATATATAAGAGTTGTTGAGATATGTATGCTTGGTACACATATATGTTTAAATAACTCATATATGTATGAATAGTTAGCTGAGCTTAGCTCAGATAGGTCGCGGATTGCATGTATTACGCAACGGCCCAAGCCGAGGTGTGCCGTGCACCATTGAGCTAGTTGTCAATTTTTTTTATATATATCAAAAGCCGGCAAACGAACAGGTAGGCCACCTGATTTTAAGTGATCACCACCGTCCATAGACAGTAGCAACACCAAGAGAGTCGAAAATGCGTTGCCAGCCTGTGTATGAGGGTGGGGGTAGGGTTAGGAGAAGGGAGGTGGGCCTCCAGCGCTCTCACTGACCGAACGAAACGCAACAATGCAAGCACTGTTACTTCACGTCGGTGTTCTGTGGGTCGCGTGGTACTACCCCGGGCGAGCCAGCCCATTCGTGCTGAAACTATTAATAGCTACAGCGTGGCTCTACCACCTACATAAATAAACAACACAATAACATCGGCTGAGTATCTTAAGCGTTCGCCTTGGTAGTCCGGTGAAGCTGTTAAGACTCTGCTGGGTCAATAGCATAGTCAGTTTGAGGAAAAAAAAAATCAAGCTATAAGGGGTCACTCACGCATTACATGTGCTGATTTTTGTAATTATTGACCGCCTTCTCCCCTTGGTCAGCAAAAGTAAGCAATAATTACCCACCCCCATGCTTACGTATACATTTACATGTATAAGTATTTTAAAAATCGGTTCTGATATAATAAATAAATAAATATTGCTGACATAATCAACTTCTACTCCCCCTCTTCCCCTTTGCATCAAAAATAAACAAATGAAGGAACGATACTTGACTGGCCTCTAAATATAAAGTGGTCAATTTCCCCCCCCCCCATGCTTACGTATACATTTACATGTATAAGTATTTTAAAAATCGGTTCTGATTCAATAAATAAATATTGCTGACGTAATCTATTTCTACTCCCCCTCTTCCCCTTTCCATCAAAAATAAGCAAATGAAGGAACGATACTTGACTGGCCTCTAAATATAAAGTGGTCGTTGTCTGTTTGAGCTAATAGTTCGTAATAGCTTCGGAATAGTTAGATAGTTTTGATGTGAAACATATATAGGCGCGGATAAACCTGATATTGGCGTGGCGCAACGTGGCGACGCAAAACACGAACTTTACATTATTAACGAAATACTCAAAAACATTTGCAACCCTATCTGTATAAACATAAGATTCAAAATTGTTTTGTCGGCCACTCGTTATACTTTTACGTGGCACGCGCCGACGACCTGGCGCCCTTTGGTAAATGCCGCCAAACAAACCGAGCCTCCGCCTAGTTGAATTTTGTCTATACTCATATTATAAAGAGGTAAAGTTTGTGAGTTTGTGGCGTTGTAAGGGGTAATCTCAGGAACTACTGGTCCGATTTGAATAATTCTTTCAGTGTTATATAGCTCATTCATAGAGAATGGTTATAGGCTATCATCACGCTAAGGCCAATAGGAGCGGAGCACAGATGAAAAATGTTTCAAAATCGAGATGTTTTTTTTTCTTTTTAAGAGCTTCTGCTGCGTGTCAGCGTTAGCCCAGAGTAGTAGATAGTTACTACGCGGTCGAAGTCGCGGGCAGGGGCTAGTATTTAATAAAAATGAATATTTATATAATAAAATAAATAAACAGACATTATTTTATGGAACAAACTTCTAATGCTTTATCTGTTCATTATGCCATAGCTGATTCCTGTCGTAATCTGTTCTTTTAGGCATATAGCTTATACAAAATAATTTCGATGTTTCACATCTGCCAGGCGTTCCGTGACGGCTCAATTTTTTTGAAGAGATTTTACTGGCAGATATATCTTTCCATAGTATGTATTAGGCAGGCTGCATATCGTTACACCTCTCTGTAAGGGCTATGCAGTAATAATAAAGTTTCACAGGTTTAACGTTAAATCGGTGAAAGAAATGAAATAATATAACCAATTTATAAGAACATTATGCGAGTTAAATTAGCGAACATTTCCTTCGTCTTTATCGTGTCGTCTACGTAAATATTTCCGCTATTGTATTATCGTAGTTCATGTTAACGGATTGTGAAGAAAATCGTATTATTACGACTGAAATTTACAAAAACAATGCGTGTAACACAGAATTCGAGAAACTTCTTTCACGATGGGTACACTTATATGTAACTGTTATTCATTGTTAATTAACCAGTAACACATCTTGAGTTTTTCTAACACTCTACTCGTCTTTGTTCCTTTATTTCCCTCATACGTACACTGTCTGACTTCATCGTTCTTTTCTATCGGTTTATACCATAGTTCTTTCTTTTTTCCCATGTACTTATCTTCGGTCCTTTTTGCGTCAGAAACAAACGAAAATCGTATAATTTTATTTAAAAAATTTGAAATCACGTTTGCGAATAAATTATTGTAACTTACAAAAACACGTTCGTCTGTTGGTCACATTAGGTTAGTGGGTGTAGACGGGCGTTTTGCAACCATTCATATATAGCCTCCGTACTTGTTGGCCTTTACCGATAACTGTTTCGATATCGACCGGTAAGGCGTGAGACATTTTACAAAAATAACTTTACATCAACCTCATGTATCTTGTTGGCTATTTCAAAATCAAGAAGTTTATATTCATAGGTTTTACCAGTGTACCACCAGTAGTCACCATCAGCCGATATTTCTTATTTGTTTTGTTTTTTATCGCATATTCAGAGTTAGCAATATATTGGGAGAGAGAGATGGTTGCAAATTCATGACAGCGGCGACCGGCGATGGATAGTGTGTCACTCGGAGGTTGCCATTGTTTTTGGATTGTACTGCGCTTACCATCAGGCACAGTGCAGTCATTTTAAGTCATTTTTAAGATAATAAGATACAGCGTGTTTGAATTTTGCATGATATTCATCAAGAATTCCACGATGAGGTGTTTAAGTGGACATTATTCCATTAATATGCGACGCCTAGCCTTCGCTCGGCTCTGATCGATTCTCGGAATTATCTGATTAAGCAGTAATTTGATATTGTGGCGTTATTGCTCAGTGACAATATTAACCCTACAAGAAAATGTAATGAATTAGGCAAGAGTGTAAGTGGTGTACGGGGTGTCAAATAACATCTACAACTTGAGACATCCAAGCCAACCTCACCTGTATGTGGTGCACTCTGCTGAAAAACGAATCGAGGCAATGGCGAAAGCGGGGTGGTAGAGTTTTACAGCCCGACTGGGTCGCAACCACCATGTATATGGCGAAAAAGCCCGTCATAGTGATTCGATTTTGCGGGTCGCGTTTCGGGATCAGCCTGTGCATATCCAGCTTTTCGCAGGCCGGCATGACAGTGTGTCACACGGAGGTTGCCATTGTTTTTGGATTGTACTGTGCTTACCATCAGACATAGTGCAGTCATTTTACCGTGCTACTATAAAAATAAAAAGAAATGAAAGAGATTATAAGAAGGAAAGGGATATGAGACGTAAGGTAGAAGAAGTGAATAATGACAGTATATGATTAGAATTAAGACACATTTGAGAATAAACACGTTTTATTACTGAACACAGTATACCAATACAGTAACTTCAAGAAATTATTACATACTTCCCAAACAATCTCACTTATACGTGTTATTTTATTTTGTACATCGAAAACTATAGGCTTTCAAATATGCATTTGTATGATAAACAGGATAATAAAATACAGCGTGTTTGTATTTTGCATGATATTCATCAAGAATTCCACGATGAGGTGTTTAAGTGAAGTTGCGTCCATTAATATGCGACGCCTAACCTTCGCTCTGATCGATTCTTGGAATTATCTGATTAAGCAGTAATTTGATATTGTGGCGTTATTGCTCAGTGACAATATTAACCCTACAATGTAAGTTATATTTCGTTGTAATATATTTTATTATTTAATTCGTCCGCGTGAAATAATTACTTTAAGCTAACGTTAACGTTAGTCGTGTTAGTTCATTATTAAACACCTTAGAACGATACAACAGGTTCTTACATTTTGAGGTTATGTTTACATAGACATAATGAAGTCCAATCATATTACTAAAATCTATCAGGAATAAGAATTTAAAGAAATATTTACTGGAACAAATATCTGTCATTCCTTCTCGTGGAAAGATAGTAGATGCTGATCCTGAATTGTCTCTATTTTTAATGTGTATTTAATTTTTTTATGTTAAAAAAAAATAATTGTGCAAAATTGCAAGAGCAAGTCCAAGACTGAAAAGTGAAAGGCGAAGACCGATTTAACACTAGCTACAAAATAAGGATGTAAAATCTTTAAAAATAAATAAACGAAAATTTCTTCCCAGAAAGTCCCTCTGAGCTTACATCGCTTTGAGTCGTTAGTGAGAATAATTTACGTTCCTTTCGGTCGGTCGCATATTTTGCACTAATTACTGACTCTACAATGAGATTCCAGTAAATTTTCCCTTTACTGTATGTTGTTATTGGCCGTTGCGTGTAACCATTGTTTCTCGAATGGAATTCTGAAAAGGACAGACACGTTAGATTTACTTCCTTATTATATTATATATATATAGATAAATTATTATATTAACTTAATTTTAACATCAGCCGGGCGTACCGTGATCGCTAACTATTTTTTAAATGATAAGTTACTTACCTCAAACTATAACGAATTTCAAAAGTCGCCATTGCTACAACTAGTGTTGCCCAAATCCAAGACCAAGACGAGACTGGATTTGGTCTTCGTATTGGTCTTGCGTCAATATACCAGGTCTTGAACTTGGTATCGCTCTTTTAGTCTTGGTCTTGCAACTAAGTGTTAGTCCATTATTAGACACCTTAGTACGATACAACAGACTATTACATTTTGAGCTTATGTTTACATAGACATAATAAAGTCCAATGATATTTCTAAAATCCATCAGGAATAAGAATTTAGAGATATTTACTGTAATAAATTCATTTCATTCCTTCTCGTGGAAAGATAGTAGATGCTGAACCTTAATTGTCTCTATTTTTCATTTGTATTTCTTTTTTTTGTGTTGGAAAAAAATAATTGTGCGAGCAAGTCCAAGACTGAAAAGTGAAAGGCGAAGACCGATTTAACACTAGCTACAAAATAAGGATGTAAAATCTTTAAAAATAAATAAACGAAAATTTCTTCCCAGAAAGTCCCTCTGAGCTTACATCGCTTTGAGTCGTTAGTGAGAATAATTTACGTTCCTTTCGGTCGGTCGCATATTTTGCACTAATTACTGACTCTACAATGAGATTCCAGTAAATTTTCCCTTTACTGTATGTTGTTATTGGCCGTTGCGTGTAACCATTGTTTCTCGAATGGAATTCTTTTCGAAAATACCTTCGATCAACAATAACTAGATAACGGGTCGACGCGAAAAATACGTTTCGGTAAATAACAGCTCACCTGAAATGTGAGCTTTTATTTTATTTAGTTTGTTTGAAACACAGCCAATGTAAGCATTGTTTCACATGCCGCAGTGTATTCAAAATATCGCAGTGTATTCAAAAGATGCAAAAATAATACCCGAAAAAGCAATTTAACGGCCGGAGTATCTTACTTTCACTAAATACATGTTGAATAAGTTATATTTTAAGCTTTAAAGTAACAAATAATATCAAACTTTGAACAAAATTATCGATTTTAAACCTGTGGTACAAATGTTTGGCCTAGGCTCTCCGCACAATAACGGGAAAACGGATTTTATTCATTACGTGTTAAGGTTGAATACACACTAAATGTTGTTTATGTTGTCTTTTCATTTGTGAGGGGAGTAATTTATTGCTTTGCTCGTTTTATCGTAAGTATTAGATAATATTTTGAACAATTGTGACTTTATTACTAGGTATGTCACGGTTGTAATTAGGTTGAACTTCAAACTGTTTTAAAACTTTTTTGCTCCCTTTCTTAGTAAACAAATAGCTACACATAAGTATATATTTACGCGGACAGCTTTTAGCTTCGATTTTGTACGTGACCCTTTATCTAGTTATTGTTGATCGAAGGAAAATATATAACAAAACCACTAAGGTCAGGGAACTCCGAATTTTTTTACGCTTTTTTTTTTATTTATTGTAGCTCGTCAAAGTGACTGTACTGTGCTTGATGGTAAGCACAGTACAATCCAAAACAATGGCGACCATCGAGAGACATACTATCCATCGCCGGTCGCCGCTGTCATACCGGCCTGCGTAAGTATCTCTTCACGTTGCGCTTGAAGGACCCCATGTCATAGGAAGGCGGAAACACACTGGCCGGGAGATTGTTCCACAGCTTCACGGTACGGCAAAGATAAGATGTTGCGAACTTTTTCTTCAATTACGAATGTTAATTATAGAAATTTACTAGCGGGCCCGGCGGACGTATACCGCCCTGATAATAAAAGAAACTTGACAAATGATATACCTAAACCTTCCTCATGAATCACTTTATCTATTGGCGAAAACCACATGAAAATCCGTTGAGTTGTTTTTAAGTTTATCGCAAACAGACTCACAAACGAGGAAGAGGACTTTCTTTCATAATATGTAATGATTACATTTTGTATTTTATTTTATAGAATTATTTAAACGTAATCAAAGAAATTATAGCCACTGTTCGTGTAGGAGCCGTTAATGCTAAATTAAGAAAACATAACATTTAAACTGGATACTATATTTCCAAACACATTTTATAACGTTAAATTAACTCTTATCAAAGTACTAAAACATTCATCGCGTCTGGTATTTAAAACTAGATAAAGTTTATTTGCAACATTATGTCTTAATACACTATACACATTCGCAAAATTGCGAATGTAGACGAAGTCTGTTGGTTTAAGAAAAAGTTGAATCAACTTAATGTGTCTGTCTCGATCAAATTGAGAACACACGATAAATATTTATATAATTTTTAAACCTGTGTTGATTAAATGACAAAGTGGTCCAAGATGGTAAACACGCTAAACTTAGCCGGTTCTCAAGTGAATATGCCGGAACACACGTACAGGTCGTCGTCGCAATCTTCTCGTGCTGTGTATGCACAGTACGGGGTGACCATCCCAAGACGGGTCCTCTAATGGTGGCTTCACTCGCCGCTATGCTTTTTCATATACCGTGCTTTAATGAATGTAATCTAAACCGCAAAATATGTTAAGGTATACTTATACATACTTAATGAGGGAAGCGGAATCTCCCACCTGTGATCTATAAAAAATTATGATGTGCATCACTTGATGATGGAGTGTGAAAAGAACAGCATCGACAGAGAGTCGTTGATGAGTAGCATGAGAAGTAGTTGCCAGAACATTGGAATCTGTTACGTCATCTTGGCTGAATCCTGTTCGAGATGAAGCTAAGATGCTATAACTTGGTAAATATACCTTATCAGCGACTCTCGTGATTGGGGAACAACGGTGCTGATATGTTCGTAGGAACAAAAGCGTCTAAACTATAAAGAAATTTAAAAAAGACACCGACGCCATGTTTGTTTGCGTTTAATTCACTCACCGATCGGAATATTCCAATTGATGATAACAGTTGTAGTTTTATTAAAAATAACAGCGAAATTAAATGAAAAAAAAATACGTCTCGTCACGAACGTTCAGTAATAACGGGTAGCCGTTAACAGTTATAGCGAATTTTGTTGGATTCCTTTATGGCGATTGGAATTCGAGTATTTGGCCTCGTTTTTTTTGCCCTCTTTTGTTTTATAATTTGCTTTTTTTAATGGCCAGTTGTAATTATATTTTTATTATCGATTTTTACAGTAACTCCACCAGTTTTAAAATTTATTTTGTCTCAATAGTAGCGTACTTCACGTTTATTGAGATTAATTGAACTATCAAAATTAAAAGTACTCTATTTACTTTTCGGACACCGTGTCGATGGGTGTAGGCGCGAATCCTTGCAACTGTGTCGGCGCTTCCGTTGAAAGAAATCATCGTCAAGAAACCATACCATGAAAACCCCCTTTTTCGTTCTCAGTTTCACGTGAAATGTTCCATTTGTCAACTCGGCTAAACCAAATTGGAAAACTACAGGAAAAACATAAAATCTTGCCACCATATGTGTGCCTATATATGTGTGCACGTATGCGAGTGTGATCTGTGTTAATCGTTTTTTTTGCCCTCTTTTGTTTTATAATTTGCTTTTTTTAATGGCCAGTTGTAATTATATTTTTATTATCGATTTTTACAGTAACTCCACCAGTTTTAAAATTTATTTTGTCTCAATAGTAGCGTACTTCGCGTTTATTGAGATTAATTGAACTATCAAAATTAAAAGTACTCTATTTACTTTTCGGACACCGTATCGATGGGTGTAGGCACGAATCCTTGCAACTGTGTCGGAGCTTCCGTTGAAGGAAATCATCGTCAAGAAACCATACAATGAAAACCACCTTTTTTCGTTCTCAGTCTCACGTGAAATGTTCCATTTGTCGAACTCGGCTAAAGCAAATTGGAAAACTAAAGGAAAAACATAAAATCTTGCCACCATATGTGTGCACGTATGCAAGTGTAATCTGTGTTAATCAAGAAATACTAAGGCCATAAAAATAACATCAAATAATGTTTAAATATAATATAGACGTATAACCAAACCATCAACGTGATTGTATGCAATTTAAAAGCGAAATGCCTTTAATAATATAGATTTTATCGTTAATAGACGACTCAACTACGTTTATGCGATGTTTAATGGGATGTGCAAAAAAACCGATACATATCGTAAAACCGATATCATCTAATAACACACACACGAATAAACAACTAGTTGTATCGATATAAAATCGATATTAATTACAGGTTATAAAGAATTAAAATCGAATATCACGTTACTGGCCGCTAGCGGTGAGCAACAAAAAGGAAAAGATAAAATTGACACCAGTTTAAAAATAGAACAGGTCGCGTCGCTTTTACTCAGATTCTTTTTTGCAAAATGGCGACAATAATGTTTTCTCCAGACCTACCGCTGTATAAATGTAATTTTTTAGAAGACTTGTTATATACAATGCGTAAAACAAACGTAAGGTAAATGGTTTCTTTACGTTGTAATATATTTTTTCTGGGTAAGAGATTATTCAATCGCCATTCGAAATAATAATTGGGTAACTAATAAACATATTCTAAGTAATGTGTCTTTTGAGTTTTTGATGGGATTTTAGTATGTCACGTAGTGCATTTTCTATTTTATTCATTATCTTGTGTTATTTAACTGTATATTTTGTAATATTGGTGGTGTTATACGTAACATAGGTGTAAGGGTTATCATATTTTAGGGTGTAAGGGGTGTCGAATGACATCATAAGACCTGAGACACCCACGCCAAGATTCTTTTTTGCAAAATGGCGACAATAATGTTTTCTCCAGACCTACCGCTGTATAAATGTAATTTTTAGAAGACTTGTTATATATAATCCGTAAAATAAATGTAAGGTAAATGGTTTCTTTACGTTGTAATATATTTTTTCTGGGTAAGAGATTATTCAATCGCCATTCGAAATAATAATTGGGTAACTAATGAACATATTCTAAGTAATGTGTTTTTTGAGTTTTTGATGGGATCTTAGTATGTCACGTAGTGCATTTTCTATTCTATTCATAATCTTGCGTTATTTAACTGTATATTTTGTAATATTGGTGGTGTTATACGTAACATAGGTGTAAGGGTTGTCATATTTTGGGGATTCATAATCTTGCGTTATTTAACTGTATATTTTGTAATATTGGTGGTGTTATACGTAACATAGGTGTAAGGGTTGTCATATTTTGGGGTGTAAGGGGGTCGAATAACATCATAAGGCTGGAGACATGCAAGCCAACCTCACCTGCACGTGGTGCACCCTGCTGAATAACGAACGAGGCAATGGCGAAAGGTAGGGTTTTACAGGCAGCTGTTCGCGCCTCCTCTGCGTTTCTGTTATTACAATTAGTTATATGTATCAGATGGCACATTTTTTTTCAATTAACATGACAGATGTCGTCATAAATTATCCATTTTATCCCACAAAGACGTTCTAATGCATTGATTAGAGTAGATACATTTTTTTGCTGTATTTAGATTGGCTGGAGGTATATACCCCTGGAAAAATGTATGCCGAAAGGATTTTCTTATCGGGATAATAATAAAAGATTCGAATAAGTGCGCGTTCCAAACAAGTGGCGCCGAGCAAGTGACCGATCATCCCCGGTTGTCCGTTGACAAACAATGTGTCAAAAAATAATTTTGCCTACTCCCAACCAATTTACGCCCGAACAGTTAGTGTGTATACAAACATTGTTTGAAATCTCGCCACAGAAATGGTAATTTCATGAGGACATGAATACTCGTTTTATTTTTTATTCACGAACGTCACACTTAAATAAACATCCTATATGATAATAATCTATCAAATTGTTGCATCTAAAAAGCGTGCCAAAGATATAGATATAAACTCGAGTAACATTATGCTGTTTTTTGCCAATGAATGCCAGTATGTGCTCGTGGCTCACGTCGCGGTAGATTTTTGCCTCGTCCAGGAATCGCGCCTTGTCCTCGAGGCTCGCGTTCTGGTTGAGTATCTTCACAGCCACCGTGCTGCTCGAGCCAGACTCTTCGAATTCGCCTTCCACCACCTATTGAACACGTTTGATCGGTTTCCATTTGATGATATTATGAAATAGGGTGTTAGAAACTATGCTAGGTTCGTCGATGGCAATGACATCGCAACACTTATTTCTACCGTCAGAATAGTATAATATTAGTAAGAAACATAATATAATATATTTGATAATAATTTAAGATATTGCAAAAAAGTGCCAAAAAAATAATTTTTATGATGACCAAAAATACTTTATTCAGTTTAGGCCCTAATAAGGCGATAATGAACGTCAAAACTACCACCGGTTCGGACAAACAACCCAGTCTTCGAGAAGAACCGGCAAGAAACTCGGTCGGGAACAACTTTTTAACATATATATTTGGAATACATTATACGTTACAATACCGTTTTTAGTGGATGCACAGAGAGGAGTCAATTCCAGACATCACCACTGTTCACATATTGATCCACTCTATAATAACCATACGACACTATAAACCGCTTGACATGGCGCTTAAATTTACAGTCCGATAAATCGGAAATATGTTTTGGGACTTTATTGTAAAACCTAACACTATTACCCAAGAAACTATTATTGGTTTTGCTAAGTTCGAAACATGGGATGACCAGTTTGTTACATTTTCTAGTATTTAGATCATGCCGGTCCTTTACAAAATACATGGTTTCAAAGTTTTTACGGACATACATTAGATTATCAAAAATGTATTAGGAGGGTAGAGTTAGAATACTAAATTCCTGGAATTTCGTTTTTAATTATTCCCGAGGTCACATATATATCTGTACATTTCTAATAACAAGGTAAATTTTATCGTGTCTATATTTTTTTGTGATAAAAAATTGTTGCAGGTGTCTTGAAATAAGAAACAAAATACATTTTAATCATTTTTAGAAATGTCTGCCTGTTTAACTGATTTTATGAACACACATCACTGCTAAAGTACTACGTTCACGTTAAATCACAAAGCTTTCTTTCTCAAAGAAAATCATAATGTATTTGTAGGTGGTAGAGCCACGCTGAAGCTATTACTGGTTTCCGCATAAATAGGACGACTTGCCCGGGGTAGTGTCACCTGACTCACAGAAAACCGACGTGAAGTAACAATACTTGCATTGCTGCGTTTCGTTCGGTCAGTGAGAGCGCTGGAGACCTCCCTTTCCCTTCCTCCCCCTCCAACACAGGCTGGTAACGCACTTGCGACTCCCCTGGTGTTGCAAGTGTCTATGGTCGGTGGTGATCACTTAACATCAGGTGACCCACCTGTCCGTTTGTCTCCTATGACATAAAAAAAAGATATCCTCGAGTAACATTTAGTCTTGGTTTCATTAAAATCGGTTCAGTCTATCAAAAGTTATTGTAATTTTAATGACGACGCGACTTAAGAACGAGAGAAAAGTAAATAAGTAAATGCACTTAATACATTTTGTACATACATATTACATAATACATTTTTACAAGATGATTTTGTTAGTAACTGTTTTTTTTTACATTATGTTCCACACGGAAGGAGTCGCGGGCACAACTACTTAGCAATATAAAAGGAGAGAGAGATGATCACACTTTGTCACGACTCACTTCTCTTTCCTTCGATGCGTTGCATGAGCATTATATAAAAAGTCACAAAGGCAAAAGGTATAGAAAAGGTCATAGGGTTACCTTACATCCAAACAAAGTACTGTTCTTTAAGGTTCGGTCAAATGTACACTAACGCTAGCGAAATCGCGAGTAAAATATAGTTTATTATAAAAATAACAAAGAATTTTTATTAAATTTAGAAGATTTAGAAAAAAAAATTATACTCGGAGCTAAACATTTATTAATATAATCTATGTTTATTATATGATTGTTTAATGAAGAGTCAATAGCGCCCATACTCGTATTAACGTAATATTTGTTCAGAATTAAACAAACTAAATTAAATTCTATAGATAAAGGTAATGTTTTGTCAGTGCCAAAACAAAAAATATATAGATATATTGGTATATTTTTTTATTTCTAAAATTAAATTCTAATTAAATTAAAAGCCACTTTTTTGTATTTAAAATTGTATATTACTGTGAGCATATTTATTTAGCTTATAATAGCGATTCTAGTGCAATACATAATTCATTAACCAACAACTTCACATGTCACAGCGGCATTGACATTCGACCAATAATAGACCTCGTGCATATTGGCATTGATTTATCGTTAATACGACGTGTGTATATAACTATTCGGTCACGAATCACTGCATTCCTACTATAGTTAGAGTTCTCGCTTAACTTTTTGACCTCTCTGAATATAGTACGAACTGGTGGGTCACCTGATGTTAAGTGATCACCGTCGTCCTTAGACAACAGCAACACCAGGGGAGTCGCAAGTGCGTTGCCAGCCTGTGTTTGTAACAAATCAAATCAAAAATACTTTATTCAGTTTAAGACCTAATAAGGCACTTATGAACGTCAAAGACTACTACCGGTTCGGAAAACAACCCAGTCATCGAGAAGAACCAGCAAGAAACTCGATCGGGTACATTTTTTAAACATATATTTCCAATACATTATACAATGCTTTTAGTGGATGCACAGAGAGGAGTCAATTCCAGACATCACTATCATTCACATACTGATCCACTCTATAATATCCTTTTGAAACTAAAACCCGTTTGACATGGCGCTTAAATTTACAGTCCGGCAAATCGGTAACATGCTTTGGGACTTTATTGTAGAACCTAACACTATTACCCAAAAAACTATTACTGGTTTTGCTAAGTCTGAAACATGGGACCACCAGTTTATTACAGTTTCTAGTATTTAGATTAACTCAGCCATTGATTCATTAAGATCGGTCCACTCTATCAAAAGTTATTGTAGTTTAAATGACGGTTCGAAGTAAGTACGACTGAAAAGTAGTAATCTACGAGTATACTAATATTATAAAGATTATTTGTGTGGGGTATTGTATCGTAAATTAGAGAATATAAAATTGTAATTCAGTGACGCTTGCGCAGCGGCTTAGATCGGTCGCTCGCGCCAATAAATATTCGGCATACATGTTGTGTTTCCTTTGACAAAACTTTGGTCACTCAACAGAACCCAAGATGGAGAACTACAAAGCTGGTGTAAGAAGATACTTAACACACAAAAACAATTGAAAGCTCAACACGCGTGTAAATATATTCACCCAACACATCTAACATTTTGTTTGGTACGACGCGCTAATCTCAGGAACTACTGGTCCGTTTTGTGAAATTCTTTCAGTGTTAGATAGCTTATTTATCGGGAAAGGTTATATATTATTACGCCAAGACCAATAGGAGCGGAGCACTAATGAAGAATGTTTCGAAGTCGGTTCTTTTTCCTTTTGAGAGCTTCCGCTGCGTTAGCCTAAAGTAAAAAATTCCACGTAGACGAAATCGCGGGCAGAAGCTAGTGTATTATAAATGCGAATCAGTCTGTTTATTTACTACGCTTGCAAGCCTTAACTGCATTATGAACGGGGTCGGGGAATCACGGGGTACCTTTCATGTTTTGGGGTGTAAGGGGTGTCAAATAACATCTAAGACTTGAGACATCCAAGCCAACCTCACCTGCATGTGGTGCACCCCGCTGAATAACGAACGAGGCAATGGCGAAAGTGGGGTGGTAGGGTTTTATAGCCTAACTGGGTCGCAACCACCATGTATATGGCGAAAAAGCCCGTCATAGTGATTCGTTTCTGCGGGTCGCGTTTCGGGATCAGCCTGTGCTGCGACCGGCGATGGATAGTGTGTCACTCGGTGGTCGCCATTGTTTTTGGATTGTACTGTGCTTACCATCAGGCACAGTGCAGTCATTTTGACGTGCTACTATAAAAAAAAATAACACTGTTTTCAATGGATAGAGAAATATATTTTACTATATAAATACGAGCAAATCCGCGATAAAAAGCTAGTAAAGGATACAATTGAGTTCGTAGTCGATTAGCCGAACGTATTCTTGAGAAATATGAAACAAAGTTAATTGTTAAATTTGATCTACTTTACGATATATATAGTTCTCAGGCACTTTTTCTTGTAGTTATAATAACTGTGTAATATTTTTAATGAGTCGCATATTCTATGTCTTTATATTAGCCTGAGAAGCGATACTTGATCAGACGCTAGATCAAATGTCATTCTTTAATTAAGTAATAAAAATCCATTGAGATTTAGTTTCAATTCTGATTTTACCGTGCATTATTTCAATAAGATGGTATGGATTATGTACCCGATTTGATTTGTGAAGTAGAAAAGTGTATATATATACCCGACTACTTCGTCGAGTTAGTAGGTCACTCAGCTAGATATCCGTAGTAGTAAGATTTTTATACTCGATAGTATCGGCGAGTTGGTAGGGTACCTGTACCTGACTGGATTTCCGGAGTAGTAAGGTGCCTATACCCGATTGTATCGGTAAACTGGTAGGGTATCTACTCGCCTAGATTTAGGTAGTAAGTTATCTATTCCCGGCTATATTGAGTATATTAATAGATTGTAGGGTTTCTACTAACCTGGATTTCGACCACAGTAGGTTGTCTATACCCAACTAGATCAACAAACTGGTAGGGTGTCTACCCGGCTGAATTTCCAGCGTGGTAAGGTACACACATACCTGACTATATACGCGAACTGCTAGGGTGTCTCCTTGTTTGGATTTCTGGGGTAGTAAGGTTTCTATACCCGGTTGTATCGGAAAATTGGTAGGGTCTCTATACTCACCTGGATTTTCTGGGTAGTAAGGTGTCTATACTCACCTGGATTTTCTGAGTAGTAAGGTGTCTACACTCACCTGGATTTTCTGGGTAGTAAGGTGTTTATACTCACCTGGATTTTCTGGGTAGTAAGGTGCCTAAACTCGACTGTATCAGCGAGTCGATACGTTGGATATGCCCGTCTGGAATTGCGTGTGGTAGTCTCTAACAGACTTCCGTAAAATTTTTACTACGTCACAGAATTGAAACCGGAGACCTACTGAGTGGAAACTGCGGCACTTTCAAAAGTGTCATCACGATTACACAAAATTAAATATGAATCCGATTAAGCGTTCAATTATCACCCGGGCATCGAACCCCGGTACGCGTCCGCCCACACTCGGTTTCGTGAAACATCAATCATATACAAGACTGACTCAAGCAAACCAACACAGCAACGGGGCCCAATTACAGTAATGCTACATTAAAGGTGCCGTCACACTGATAGCGAGTTGGAAGAGAAATCATCTGTTCACGCTCGTGCGATATTTTTAAACATATTTAAAACAATACAAAAATTGCACTGTATACTTTGGGTACTTGTGGCGTATAATGGTAAGATGGTATTGTGAAGTTTTCAGAACGAAAACAAACAAAAAATGACAAGATATTCATAGCTTTAGGTTGCTTCCCATACAATGAAAACAGTTTTATTCAATTTACTCTTAAACTATAAGCCCGATATAAAAAGTGTATTGATTCGTTTCTATTGATTTTTATTAGAGAAATCGAATAACGTTTAAAGTTTTGTAAAATTGAGATTTTAATATTTTTAGTGTCTTAACTAATAACTAATGTATTTCTATTTCAATTTCTATAATTTTTTGTGTTTATTTGATTTGATTATATGGGAATAAAAGTTGTTTTACATTATTATAATACTTTGCATCATTATTTCCTTCACGCATTGTTGATTCCTGCGATCGGGAACCACCTGTGATGCGAATAATGCGAAGTCAGCGAGGTCAAGTAGCAAAACGTTGTGATCGCTTACCGGTACTGCGAGGTTCGATGCCGGTGGTCGGCGCCGACGAGTTGCGATGGTACTATGATGATGGCGTATGGTGATCAAAATGCAATCAGCGTGACGCGAGGAACCCACAATTGTCTCACGCGACACAACGATGCACAACGATAGCGAACAAATAGGGTAATCACAAATAGACCATTGCGACACGAAGAATCCACAATCCTTCAAGACGCACACGTTTCTCGTACGATGTTTTTGAACGAACTGCCCGACCGAACTGGGGTGGGGCCTTGACCGCCTGGTCGCGAGCGCCGGGAGTGATCAAAAACAAAGTGCTCCTATCCTCGCTGACACAATATTTTCTACTTAACTATTTACGCGGGTGCACCACCCATTGTTTTCATTCTGACTAGTTGCAAGTATTCAAACCTACGTCAAACGACATGCTTTCTAAATACGCTATGAACTAAGCTATCAGGGCATTTTAACAAGTAATTTAGCATCAACCGACACTATGATCAAATACTAAAATATATTAACCATAAAAAAATAATAGTTAAAAAAAACTAAAAAAATACGCTTTCATAAAAAATCCATCTAAAAAACATAAAAATACTGATATCTGGAGGTCATTATCATTTTTTTTGTCACTTTTTACAAAAATGTACATTTATTTCTAATTTACACTATTCTTAATCCAAATTTATTAAATTTTATTTTCTGTTTTTAGATGGATTTTTTATGAAAGCGTGTTTTTTTAAACTATTATTTATTTATCATTTTTTAGTTTTATTTTTTTATTTTTTTTTTCGAATTATTGAGTTGATCGACCTTTGACAGGTGTGCAAAGTTTTTAATTAAATCTGATCGTTCAAAGTAGAACAAAATCGAGCTCAAAGGGGTCGGTATTACATACATACAGGTGAAGCTAAAGAAAGCGTGATAAAAAAAAAAGTGGGTTTCTAACCTACTTCGATCGATGCGATGTTGGAGGACGTTATCTCTAAGCCATCATGGCTTTAAAAGCTTTCAAATCATTTCAAATGAAATTTATAGTATAGTTTATAGCATTTGATAGACCACGGCCTTATGCCGGACGTTTTGTCTTGAGGCCACACATTATCTAGCCGGCCGATGTGGAGGTCATACACGCACGAAACACCAGAGGGCGCTGTTTCGATATGTATAATTTCGCTAACGATCAGCTTCAATCGTGATTGTTTCGACGTAAATGAGGGTAATAAATCAGTTCACGTAGTATTTAAATTAAATTTCTTTTTGTCTATCTTTCTGAGAAACAGCCATATTGCAGAATCAAAATTAAAAATACTTTTTTCTTCAATTTAGGCCCTGAGAAGGTTCTTATGAACGTCAAAGCTACCACCGGTTCGTACAAACGACCCAGTCATCGAGAATAACCCGCAAGAAACTCGATCTGGTTTATCTCTTCATTCTTCGTTTTTGGTGTCTGGTCTGTTGGTGGTCTGGTGGTCAGACCACTGTTTCTGTAAGAGATTGAATTGGATTTACCTACCTACTCTTTTCATATTTTTTTTCATAGTAGCACTGCAAAATGACAGCACTGTGCCTGATGGTAAGCACAGTACAATCCAAAAACAATGGCGACCACCGAGTGACAAACTGTCCATCGCCGGTCGCCGCTGTCATGCCGGCCTGCGAAAAGCTGGATATGCACAGGCTGATCCCGAAACACGACCCGCAAAGGCGAATCACTATGACGGGCTTTTTCGCCATATACATGGTGGTTGCGACCCAGTCAGGCTGTAAAACCCTACCACCCCGCTTTTGCCATTGCCTCGTTCATTATTCAGCACGTGCAGGTGAGGTTAGCTTAGATGTTATTTGACACTCCTTACCCGTAATTAACTCGAGCCGTCATTCAGACTACAATAACTTTTCATAGAATGGACCGATTTTAATAAAACAAAAACTAAATGTTACTCGATGATATGCTTAATGATTTTCTTGGTGAGGTTTTATCGTGAACGCAGTACTTCACAGACAGAGAGAAAGACAGACATTTCTAATAATGATCGAATTTATTACTTACTAGCCGACCCGTGCCCACTTCGTTGGGCGGTAATACGTAAGCGTGGAATGGTTATTAAACGCAGCGGAAGCTCTGAAAAGGAAAAAAATACCTTGATTTTGCAACATTCTTCATTGCTGCTCCGCTCCTATGGGTCTTAGCGTGATGATATATTGTCTATAACCTTTCCTGATAAATGAGCTATATAACACTGAAAGAATTTTCCAAATCGGACCAGTAGTTCCTGAGATTACCCCTTACAACGTCACAAACTCTACCTCTTTAAAATATTAGTATAGATTATTAGTATAGATTATAAATAATATAATTAGTTAATAGCTTCTGCCCGTGACTTCGTACGCGTGGAATGGTTATCTTGCGCTAAGACGCAGCGGAAGCTCTGAAAAGGAAAAAATATCCCGATTTTGCAACATTCTTCATTGCTGCTCCGCTCCTATGTGTTTTAGCGTGATGATATATAGCCTATAACCTTCCCTGATAAATGAGCTATATAACACTGAAAGAATTTTCCAAATCGGACCAGTAGTTCCTGAGATTACCCCTTACAACGTCACAAACTCACAAATTCACAAACTCTACCTCTTTATAATATTAGTATAGATTATGCAACAATTTTTTCTTCACAAAAATCTAAAAAGAACAGACTCGTTATATTTGCATTCTTATTGCATGTATAGAAGACTATAAATCTACATACTTAACTACAAAGTAACACATTTAAAGTGGAATCCGCGTCTCAATAGCGTTCAATGGAAAACTAGTAGGAAACGTCTGCGCGCAAGCGCAGGTTATTACAGGCAAAGTGGGTAACACGGAAAAGTAACCGGACCTGCGGACACACTGACCTTAAGGGCACAAGCGAATTAGCCCTATCCGCTCTCTATAAATACACGTAATTGGGAAAGTACGACCGTTTTTAAATTGTTCACTATAAGTGGGTAGTTAGAAATAATCGAACTCTATATCTTGTCGTAAAAGTCATAGTTTCACCTGTGGCATTTCAATATTATGCTTTTGCTATCGATAGCTCTTGAAACTCGTGGGGAAGGTGTATAAAATGATTATATGATTGATTAGTCATGCTTGCATCTGAATGCTGGGCTACGAAACAGATGGATGAGAGAAGATTAGGGGAAGTCCGGGCAAAGCGAACATAGTAAAATATTTAACGCTCTATCCGAACAAATATAAGAGATAGAAACAAAACAAATATATCAAATCAGTCTTTATTAATTACTTTTACATATATAATACTAATGCTAATTTTTAAGAGTGGTAGAGCAACGCTGAAGCTATTATTGGTTTCAGCGTGAATGGGTCGGCTCGACCGGGGTACTACCACCCTCTCATAGAAAACCGACGTGAAGGAACAGTGCTTGTATTGTTGCGTTTCGTTCAGTCAGTGAGAGCGCCGGAGGACCGCCTCCCTTCCCCTCTCCTCTCTCCCCTCACTCCCTTTCCTCCAAACATAGGCTGGGAACGCACTTGCGACTCCTCTGGTGTTGTTAGTGTCCATGAACGGTGGTGATCACTTAACAGCAGGTGACCCACATGTTCGTTTGCCATATGACATTAAAAAAAAAAGATATAGCCTGTCTGATGATCGCCACACTTCAGCGCATTCCAAGACTGTATACTCTTTTGTACTTGCAAATGTCGATACTTGAAAGGTCTAATTAAAAAAAATTATAGGTTTTAACACTCGTGCTGAACTGGTCTGTCGTTTACAATACACGGCCGAACAACCTGTTATATTGCTATTAAAGTATTCATTAGACAGCTAATTCGTAATTAAAACAAGTAGGGTGCAGACGTTGTGATCCGTATTTAGAAGCACCATTATCATAAACTAGGATTGGAATGACATAGCAATAAACCAGTAAAACTAGTATCTATACAAATAAATAAAAGTTTCCTGCCATGTCTGTCTGTCTGTTCGCGATAAACTCGAAAACTACTGAACGGATTTTCATGCGATCTTCAGCAGTAGATAAAGTGATTCATGAGGAAGGTTTAGGTATATAATTCAATATATATAATCAAGGTTTTTTTTAATTATCAGAGCGGGACAACATTAGTTGATATATCAATTAGATTAATAAAATCGTGGGAACATCGGTTCTACTCATAAGTCTGTTTTTCTATCTATCTATGTATAAATAAAACTCAATTGCCGAATGTATGTAAGCGAGTTATTTCATAAAGGGTTCCCATAAGTGGCTTATTAGTTTTATTTTGCTGTTTGTAATTATCAGAACAAGGTTGCTATGAAAGAAAATGTTTGAAAAACGTCATGGAAAAATAAAAAATCGGGTTTTCAATATAGCCATATAAAAAAGTGACTGAATGCGATAGAAGTCACTAAGGATATTTCGATTGACAGCAAGTTGTTTAGATAACATTCAATTTCATTACTTGATTGTAATGTTAAACTGTAAGGTTTGGTATGATTTTCTTTCAATACACACGTGCGAACCCAGGGCATACAGTTAGTCTAAAATACAAATCATAACCACAGTGGTCAACTACCGCGGGTAGTGTTTTTTTACCCACCTCCGTGCGTATCCAACTACACGGTAGCTGTAGCTGTTTACAGCCCTGTGGAAATAACTATCAATTGTTTTTAAAATTATATACAATCATACCAACCACTAGAAACAATAATAACAAACATGGCGTGTCAAAGTTTTTTTTCTCATCGGCAGAGCGTTGTTTACGTATCTGCCGGAGTCAATGTCTGTGATTATTTAAAATTGAATTTGTATCTTTTCAATATTGAATCTTCATTATTTACCAGCGGTGCCCGGGATTCCGTCTGCGTAGAATATAATGTAAAAAAATAGTGATTAATAGAATTTAGAAGGTCTAAGGGGTGTCGAATAACATCATAAGACTTGAGACACCCAAGCCAACGTCACCTGCACGTGGTGCACCCTGCTGAATAACGAACGAGGCAATGGCGAAAGCGGCGTGGTACGGCTTTACAGCCTGACTGGGTCGCAACCACCATGTATATGGCGAAAAAGCCCGTCATAGTGATTCGCTTCTGCGGGTCGCATTTCGGGATCAGCCTGTGCATATTCAGCTTTTCCCAGGCCGGCATGACAGCGTCGACCGGCGATGGATAGTGTGTCTCTCAGTGGTCGTCATTGTTTTTGGATTGTACTGTGCTTACCATCAGGTATAGTGCAGTCACTTTGCCGTACTATAATAAAAAAAAAACATCTGAAGTCCATTTACTTATCAACTTTACTCTCGTACTTAAGTCGCGTCGTCATTAAAATTACAATAACTTTTGATAGAAAATGTTACTCGAGGATATGCTTTATGATTTTCTTGGTGAGGTTTTACCGTGAACGTAGTACTTTAGCAGCGATATGTGTTCAAACAAACAGACAGACAGACATTTCTAAAAATGATTGAAATCAATCAATCAATTCCAATGGTGGTAGAGCCACGCTGAAGCTATTATTGGTTTCAGCACGAATTGGTCGGCTCGCCCGCGGTAGTACCACCCTCTCATAGTAAATCGACGTGAAGTAACAGTGCTTGCATTGTTGCGTTTCGTTCGGTCAGTGAGAACGCCGAAGAACCACCTCCCCTCCCCTCTCCTCTCTCCTCTCTCCCTCCCCTAACCCTTCTCCCCAAAGGGTGGCAACGCACTTGCGCCTCTGGTGTTGTTAGTGTCCATGAACGGTGGTGATCACTTAACAGCAGGTGACACACCTGTTCGTTTGCCACCTATGACATAAAAAAAAAAATTCTATTACTGATTTCCAGACACCTGCAATTTTTTTTCACGAAAATCGAATTCGAATTACAGACATTCGATCTACATTCTTATTGTATGTATAGAGAGAAGGTAACATATAAACAACATATTTGTAGATATATATTGTGTTACTTAAAAGAATGATTTTTCTGTTTTTCATCTCTGTTTAAAATCGAATAGATAAAGAAAAAACCTATAAAAACAACAAATTTATTTTTGCTAATTGCGAACATTGCTAAAGCAAATATATCTTTACTACGAAACAGCAATTAAAGGGTCCGATCTAAATAAAATAAGACACAACCAATCAGTTTAATTGCAGACGTACAAAAGCACGCAGACAGCCGACGCAATTTTATTTTTTATATTTTTTTCGTATATTTATGATTATTGCTGAGGCCATTTTAGAGAATGCGTAATTATATTGTTAGGCCCGTGGGTAACTGGGCAATGAAATGCCGTTTGCAGTAGGACAGACAGAAAATAGAACAAACTGAATAAGGACAGGTGTTCGCTTCGTTTATGTTCGAGAACGAACTGTATTGTGCTTTTTCTCGACCTGACGAACGTTTACAGCCCCGGTGGGCTTTTGAGCCAGTGCTTAAGACACTCAGCCGTATGGCAACAAGTTCATGGGTGCCAAAAAGGCCGAATCTCGGCTTGGTCTGTTGCCTTGAATGCATAATCTAATAACTAAGCCAAGGGCCATTATGGACTACGTAACCAGAAGTTTTGTAATTTCCGTTCACCTCCTCCCCCTCGTCAGCAAAAGTAAACATTGCTCTTACCCCTCTCCCCCATGCTTACGTAAACATTTATATAGGTATTTTCAAATCTGTTCTGGTTAAGTACATAAATATTGCTGACGTAACCACCATCCAGATCACTCTCCCCCCCAAAACCCTATGTCATCAAAAATAAGCAAATCAAGGAAACCCCACCCAATTCAGTGCTTACGTAATGCTTTAATGGTGTCTAACCACACTAGTAATTATTATATGATTTAGCGAGACACATATGAGTACATGCATGTGTGCCTCACGAACTCAGATATGCATTTCGCTTCTGACAGTTTGACTACACTATCTAAGTTCCAAAAATAACGGAAAAAATTTAATATATACTATTTGTGACCTTTAGAACAAAATATATATTTAATTCAAGGAAACGATAATAGAATACACTTTTTACGTCTAGTCGCTAAAATATTGTTAGCCGAGGAAAAATAACATAAAATGTAAAATCACATAACAGTGCCTCACAGTTATACAATATCTCATAACAAAAGAGACAATAAATTACTCAAGACCTTGGTTGTCTACGCCGCGTCTTTCCTCAACAACTCAACAAAGCACGCTCAGTCAATCTGAGTCCGTATTGGTGCAAACATGACCACGTCATATGGGAAGACGCGGATTGGTTGAAAGCGAATCGCGAATAAACGACACCACGTACGTAGATACAGTCAACCCACATCCAATTTTAGAACTGAATATAAAACCGTACAGATAACTTTCTGTTTTATATTCAGTACAACGGGGCTCGTAAAAACAATTACAAATAAACGTAATTAGCATCTATTTTTGCAGGCGCCGTTAAAAAATAGAGTTCGCGGCAACATTGTAAAAAGTTATTAAAGGGTAGATACACGTCCGTAGTGATGGGCCTAAGTCGATTATTTTATCGGCACAATGTCTATAAATTTCGCGTTAGTTTACGGTCGCATAAAGTGTCGCTGAGTTATAGGAAATTGAAAAACAAAAACCCGGGCTTTTGAATGCAATGAATAAAATAAAAAAATTGAATGCAATAAAATGAAATAAAACAAAAGTTATTAGAAGTAAAATTTTATGCTGTAGGAGCGAAAGAAAAGTTGTTCGAAACATTTCCCCTAATATTACATATATAAAAAAAAATAGGTTAAATTTAACAACAACGCAGTGTGTATATCCGCTTCTGTTTTCGTACCAAACGGTGTCATCATGCACTGATTTATATTGGATTTTAACTCGATGCTCAAAATTCGCAAACTATTATCATAAGCCTCAGTAATTCAGGCCTTATTGAGTCATATCTATTACTTTGTACATAAAAAAGATGGTTCACTTTATTACCATTGGATAGATGTGTACTGTCTATATTTTAATTATATTACACGTAGTCAAGGATTCAGAAAAATAAATTATATCCTGGAATCAGATCATACTACCACCTAAAGAGTTTAATGGTGAAACTAAACCATTCGAATACCCACTCAAAATCGGTCTGACCGTTTAGGATGAGTTCTGCGACAAACACAGGTACTAAATAAGCTTCTTCTATATAAATAAAGTAATAGAGATCCGCCGTCGTGTGCGTATCACTCAAAAAACTACGCACAAATGTCGATAATTCTTTTTTGCGAATTTTGTAGCGGGATCTTGGAATAGCATGTAGTGGTTTTTTTTATTACTTTTTTTTATACTATCGGTGGCAAACGAACATGCGGGTCACATGATGGTAAGTGATCACCGCCGTCCATGGACACCTGTGACACGAGAAGTATCACAGATGCGTTGCCGGCCTTTGAGAAAGGAATAGGCTCGTTTCTTGAAAAAAGACAGATTGGAATGGTCTGGAAACGCTGCCGCTGGGAGTTCATTCCAAAGAACTGTCATAAGCGGAAAAAACCAACGTGAGAAGCGCACAGTGCACGATTTCCAACCATCGAGATGACGCTGATGGAATTTCAGGCCATGACGAGTCGTTCTGCAACGGAACTCAGCAGCAGGTATCAGTCCAAACAGCTCTTCAGAGCATTCTCCTTGGTAGATCTTGTAGAGGACGCAAAGCGACGCAACGTCCCTACGAAGCGCCAGAGTTAGGAGAGCACCTGGTTGCCGATGATTCGAGCCGCTCGACGTTGGATTCGGTTAAGAGGAAGTACGTGACATTGAGGTGCTCCGGCCCAGAGGTGGGAACAACATTCCATGTGGGGACGGACTTTCGCCTTATAAAGCTGAAGCTTTTATATTATATTCATAATCTTGTGTCATTCGTCTCTATATTTTGTACTATTGATGGTGTTTATATTCCGGAACGCACCAACACGTGCTTGGCGGCAAATTTTCAACTTGAGGATAGCAGCTAGACTTAGAAAAGGCCCTACCATCATGCTGTGGTTTTATCACGTTGTTTTCCTTTACTGAAAGCTGCGACTCCGTTGTAATGAATCGTACCTGCGTCCAATGACGCGGTGTCCGAACACGCTATTTCTATATTGGGGTATAAGGGTTGTCGAATAATATTAGGGTTGAGACACTCAAGCCAACCTCACCTGCACGTGGTGCACCTTGCTGAATAACGAACGAGGCAATAGCGAAAGCGGGGTGGTAGGGTTTCACAGCCCGACTGGGTCGCAACCACCATGTGCAAGGCGAAAAAGCCCGTCATAGTGATTCGCTTCTGCGGCCGCGTTTCGGGATCAGCCTATGCATATCCAGCTTTTCGCAGGCTAGCATGACAGCGGCGACCGGCGATGGATAGTGTGTCACTCGGTGATCGCCATTGCTTTTAGATTGTACTGTGCTTACCATCAGGCAAAGTGCAATAATTTTGCCATACTACAATAAAAAAATAATCTATCAATTAATATTATATTTAATAATCAATTAAGCTATCAATGAAGCCATGACCTCTTCAGCCCACAAAAGAATTAATGCCGAGAAAAAATACCAATGATTTTCAATGAAATTAAATCGATAAGACATCGCTTCATCCCTATATAACAGTTATATCGCCATGTATTTCTTTTTATTATGTCCATAAAAACTGGACGCGTCCCAACAAACAAGTTAATATATTTCTGTCATAACGAACCCCACCTGCCTTTAACCGTACGGGTATAATCAACTGTAATTTAATATTTAGGGGTCCTTTGTACCAAAAGGAAAATTATAAAACCGTAATACATTTCATTAGTAAATTCTCTTTTGTATAAAACTAACTTGCTTTGTTATATGAAGATTTTTTAACACACATCTTTCTCTTTTTACGTTTATTCAAGTATTTTCTTTTATAACAACCTTCGCAAATAACCACAACTTAAAAAGGTAAATATGTGCATCTCTTTTAAAATACAGTTGCATACATTCGACTATTTATTTTTAAAATTAAAACTTCTTTAGGCGCGTTCAGCGGTATTTTTGTCAGGAGATAAATTTATAATTTCGCGCCATGGCATGCTACGTAAGCGTGACCGTATCTGTTGTATTGTATTGAGTTTCCGCGGCTTGTGTAAGGCTAGCCACTCGTAGTATAGCTTTCTGTGTACATGTAATATTTATATTTTGCAGCTCACGCGTTTCATTGATTAATAGACTTTATAAATAATATATAATTTCTATATAAATATATATAGAAAAATAACTGTTTATTTCATTGTTTTGAGTTTTCACTTCCGCCGGCAGTTCTTATGAAGTCTTCGACTTTTTTATTTATATAGAAGGGCGAAGTCGTAAATATAGTTTCGAAAAACGATGTATCTTAATAGGCGCTCGTAGTCGATAATCACTTACGGATAGGTGAGTTGTCAGCCTGTTTGTATACACAGCATTGGTAATTGTAGATCGATGGCTAATGATGATTTCGGATTGTATTATGCTTCTTATACACTATACTATACTTCTTACTACACCTTTTTTTTACATGGGGAAATCGCTACGGTTTCCCACCCTAGCCGAACAGCTGAGGGTGGGGTATGTCCGACTTGCAAGGAATAAAACCCCATGGTGCCTTTAATCACCTATACGCCGGGGAGCAGGAGCTGCCGAGCTGGCACTACGTCTACTCCCCAGCGGTGAGGCTGACGACGGGAGACGACTGGTTGTGTACCCAGTAGTCTCTCTGTAGTAGGACGAAGCCTGGCGTTCACTTGCAGGGGCGGTTTCACAGGTAGACAGCAAGTGGCCGCCCCTACCATGCGGCGGACGGTACACCGTGGGGTTTTAGTCCGTGCGAGTCGGACATAACCCACTCTCTCGCCCGAGAGGGTGGCGTATCCATAAAGGATTTCACCACGTAAATAAAAAAATAAGGTGTCGGCCCCTCACCAGGAGCCTCATCGCTGTCGCGGGGTCAGAATCGTAGACACCTCAGGGGAGGGCGAGAGTTGCCCTCCCCGACGATCGTGGGAGACGCATCGTCACAATGCGCCTCTAACTTCTTACTACGCCTGCAACAATTTTTTTCACGAAAATCTAGAAGTGCAGACACGTTACATTTACCTTCATATTATATGTATAGATAGTACCGTTATAAATAATGTATGTTTTAGATTTTTGTAAATAAAAGTAACGTATTGAAAAAATAACTGCTTAGTATACTTTGCTGGGCAAAGAGAAGAAATTTTTCAATTGTAAACGCGCTCTGCGATCTATTCTTATTCAATACGCAGTTATTTCAAATAATCAATGTAAATAAAAATTTATTTTCTGTTGTGTTTTTAATTGTCAAGAAAAGACAAACGGAAATGTTGAAAATCCTAAGAAACAGTGAAAATTTTGAGTTAAAAAAATTCTATATAAAAAAGTGAGTAAGTGAGACAGACAGTTAGGGAGAATTTCAAAAATATTGGCAGATTAATTTTAAATTACTAATTAATCTATTTCAGTACACGGTCGTACTGATTGTACAAAAAAAATATAGTAAAATACATTTTCGTATTACATGGAACGGACTACAAAATTGCCATTTCATTTTGTTGTTCCATCTTCAATACTTTTGCCGAAAAATGTAAATTACCTGTACAAAATTTAAGAGAAATTCATATTTGACTTCACAGAATGTTTTGTTCGAAGTTTAACGCTGAATAAGTGTTATTGATTTTTTTATTGAGATTATATTTTGTGATATTTAAATTGAAAAAAGTTCAAGTTCATTGGATGGGATTAATAAAATAAAAAATTTGATATCGATATCTGGCAGGATTTGTAAACTAACCTACGTAATTTTGACCGGCGAGCAAAAAATATTCCAACTTTTTTTGGAATACTCTAATAAATTCTGATATTGTGTTTCTTTTTAAATTGCTACATGGAATCACAGACTACCCTACATTCTTGAATGCTTGAACTTTGCGATTCCACGTTTGGGTAGTCGCCTCCATAACAGAAAAACTTTTTACTTGCCTCATTGCAGAACGAATATCGGCCAACATTCCCCAGTATATCGTATGTCTTCTTTCTATAACGCTGTTCGCACAGAGATTGACATATTTTCAGGTTCTGTTACCTCTATCAAAAATACTCCGAAATCACTTAAATAATGTAATTTCTAGGTTGTTAGTTTTATGATATATTTATTTAATTTGTCTACCGCCTAATGTCTGTTCTCTATATTTTATATGCATGCTGTGTCTACATCTAGAAGAGTGCAATCATAACATGGTTTTTCAATACTACTAAATTATGTATGTAACTAGATTGTAGTCAGTTTTGTAGACAAAAAAAAATGCATATTACATTCTTTTTAAAATGAGGATGTATGTATGTTTGGTACTATTCCACTCAAAAACTAATCAAGGGATTTGCATGAAACTTTACAATAATATTGCTTATATATCAGAACTAGATGTGCCCGTGACTTCGTTCGCCTGGAACCTTATGTAAAAAAAGCAGTGATTAGTAAAGTCATCTGAACGTATTAAGTCCATTTACTTGTCTACTTTTCCCTTGTACTTAAGTCGCGTCCTCATTAAAATTACAATAACTTTTGATAGAGTGAACCGATTTTAATAAAATATAAACTAAACGTTACTTGAGGATATGCTTTTTGATTTTCTTTGTTAGGTTTTATCATGAACGGCAGTACTTTAGCAGTGACGTGTGTCTAAACAAACCGACAGACAGACACAGACATTTTTTTAAATGGTTTTTTTAGTTATTTCTAGACACCTTTTTTTACGTGGAGAACCCTCTTGCACAGACATTGCCAGGTCCCCGGAGGAGTACCTGAGCTGAGTCGACCTCCGATCGACTAAAAAAACTCCACGGTAACCTACGCCGCACTATGGGGGTGTCTCGGTACACCGGTACACCCCCGGCGGCAGGCGTTTCCCACGCCACACCCGACTGAGGCAGTCCGGTCACAAAACCGCCTCCCAGCCCGCCGGACCCGTGCTATGGGAGGTTAGGGCCCCCGCCCCTTCCCCCCTGGGTTCGGCTGGCAGCGGAAAGGCTAAGCCGCTCCGCCACCACCCCACCTTTGATTTTTTACCGAGGTTTACTCCTCATCCGCCTCAGCCACCCTGAGATCCCCTCCGGTCTACGCTATCCTACGCAACCCCACCCCATCCTGCAATCCTAACCCTACCCTACCTATCTCGTTCCCTACGCCCTCAATCCTCTGGACATTACCTACCCACTAAGTAGGTAGGCAAGCCAGAGGTTACCTACCCAGCACCCCCCCCCATCGTACAAATCCTAGCCCTAACCAAACCTACCTACCTACTCGGTCCCTACGCCCGCCTAACCCCTGGTCTTGCCTACTTACGCGGTAAGTATGTGTGTATTTCTAGACACCTGCAACAAGTTTTTCACAAATATCTAAAAGGTACAGACACGTTACATCTACATTCTTGTTATATGTATGGATAAGATTTAAAAAAATGTATAACCGACTTTCAAATATATACTGAACAGTATGATAGTATTTAAAGCGCTCGCAGATTCCCCTGATTCATCTAATAACGTATGACCCAGTCAGTCAGGACCGGTCGTGTTTAGATCTAGCCTAGTTACGTGATGTAGACCTAGATACAAGCCCTAGCGTACTAGTTATCAGTTTTTTTTCTATTTAACATGTTGACACAGATCGCAGGCAGGTTCTAAACGGTTCATCGTAAACTGTGCAGGAATGTAATTCTGAGAAAGTAACAGATTGGTCATTCCATGTTTCAGGCTCACTAAGTCCAATAATTTTAATGGTGGTAGAGCCACGTTGAAACTATTACTGGTTTCAGCATGAATGGGTCGGCTCGCCCGGGGTACTACCACCCTCTCACAGAAAACCGACGTGAACGTGTTGCGTTTCGTTCGGTCAGTGAGAGCGCCGGAGGCCCCCTCCCCTCACGCTCTCCCCCCTAACCCATCCCCCAAAGGG
>MU161200.1:26980-48797 GCA_015888305.1 Antheraea pernyi | reverse complement strand
ACAAAAATAACAGTCATCAATGTGATTTTACGGTTCTGCCCAAATCATCGGTACACTATACTTTAAATGATTATGTTTGCCGTTTGCCCACTGTCTTAAATGTCCATTACACAACTTGCATACAATGTTTTTTTTTTTTTCTTATCTGCAGACTCTCGGTCCGCACCATTTTTTTGCTAAAGTTTTATTTAATATGTAAGTTAAAAATCGTATTTGTGAGCATCTATTGGGTAGTTTTTTTTTATATATATATATATATATTTAACTGTTTTAGACGTTATTGCCTTTATGGCGGTTTCATTCCGGTCCCCTATCGCCATCTTTAAGTTATAATGCACAATATGCCGCGCCGGAGCGTCCATGGCCCGATGGATGAACCTACTAACTGCGGCATCAGTCACGTAGGTATAGTAGGCACAGGTGTGAGTGTCTGGATATTGCCACTATAGCATGTGAAACACTATCGTGGATTTGCATCCTTCTGCCCTTTGTTTGCAGGATCACCACCGATTTGAAGGTCAATCCCTGAGATTCGTGGACTGTCAGAACACGCGATCCTTCCCCTGCCCCGTAGCCCTTGTTTATCAGGGCTTTTTTCTCTTCTTGTGTCTGTACCAGGAAGAGAGTGTCGGGGGTGTGTGAGGATATTTGTTCGCCCTGATAGCCCTTCATGCTCAGAGATCTCAGAGATCGGTTGCGGTGAATTTCTTTCTTTGAGTCTAGATGCTAGTAGCTCAGATCGCTCTTTGGAAAGATGGAAGGTCTCTAATTATATCGCTTAAAGAATCTTGTGAAAAAAGTGAAGGTGCTGTTGACACTTTAAAATCACTGTCACGTTCATCAGAAAAAACTTCCATCATCTCTGTTTCCGACAAAACTGATAGATCTGAAAAATCTCGACTCATGGGAGACCATACGTCTCTTGAAAACAATCGAGATCTTTTAGCACTCGGTAAATCAAGATATGCCATTTTTCTTCTGTTTATACCATGTAATTCTACAACACAAAAATAACAGTCATCAATGTGATTTTTCGGTTCTGCCCAAATCAACGGCACACTATACTTTAAATGATTACGTTTACCGTTTGCCCGCTGTCTTAAATGTTCATTACACAACTTGCACACAATGTTTGGAGCCCACGGTTTGTCCATAGCCTTCATGTCTATATTAAAGTAATCAACGTATGTCTTCTTCACTGCATCTATTATAGGTTTTCTAAACTTTTTTACCACATATTCATCACAAATGTAACAAAATGTATTTGGATTATTTACACAACACTTACTCGACGATGACATATCGATCAAGAAATTAATTGATTATAATGACATTCAGTATAATAAAATACATTTTTTAGGTTATGATCGATCGGTACAAACCTGAACGTATCTTCGCGAATTTGACAGCTTCCCACGACGTCTTGCCGACTAATTAACCAAATTATAACATAAAATTTGCGGCACTAAACAAATTTTTTTTTGTAGACCTGTGTAATAAGTTCATAATTATTTTTCTCGTTAAACTCATTAAAGGTTGAGTGTATATAGGAAAATGCCCGCAAAATTGATCAAAAGTATAATAGCACACAAACTACATACATTTATACCCAAAATATATACATTCTAATTATGTTCAAAATAAGGCTGTTAAGCGTAACTTATTCCTCTTGTAACTTATTAAAAAAGTTTTGTTCAATGTTCAACGTCTACACAGCACAACACTAAAAAAATGTCAGAAAATACAAAAAAAATCCTAATCGCCTAGAGATATAAAATATACTTTACGACCTACTGTAAATACAGACCTACCAAATATTCATTAAAAATATCAATAAAATCAGTCTAACCGTTTCGGAGGAGTTCGAACACAAACTTAGAATAAAGATATGAATGTGCATGAAATGGTTAATGTAACTAAAGTATTTAAGTTGATGAATATTAATATTGTATCCGTCTAAATAGCTTTCAAATTGTACGCCACCTAATGCGAATAAATGGCGACATTTGCGAGTATCTAGTTTTGGATGAGGGAACTGAAAATAATGGAGTATGCCTAGTTCGTCTGGAAGGTACATTAAAGTTTATCTTTTCTAATAGCTCTGGACAATCAAATTTGTTATTAACTACATCGAACAGGAATAACATATCCGTTAGTTGGCGTCTATCTTCCAAAGTATTTATTTTATGGTGTTCACATGATTCTTCATATGATAGGTTAAATATTTTAGCTTTATAATTGAGGTGTTTAAGAAATTTACGTTGAATTGCTTCCATATTATCAATATAACTTTTAAAAAAGGTCTCCAACTCAAATTAACAAATTCTAATACGCTTCTAACATAGCTAAAATAAAGCATCTTAAGACATTGTGCATCCTTGAAGGGTTTGCTGTTACGTATTACAAATCCAAGGGATTTATAAGCTTTACTGATAATAATATGATTTATATGTGCACTAAACGTGAATTTGCTGTCAAGAATGACGTCTAAATCTCTTACTTGTGATGTTCTAGGGATTGTCTCATTGCAGAGGCGGTAGTCGTAACTGATAGGGGTTTTTTTCCTAATGAAACTTATTGTTTGACACTTCTGGGTGTTAACATTTATTTTGTTAGCTTGATAATAAGTTGTTAGTCGATTTAAGTCAGATTAGAGCAGTAGACAGTCCGCAAAATTGTCTATTCGACGAAAAATTTTTTTTGTCGTCCGTATTTAGAAGATGGCTTGAGTGGTGAAAGCAATCTGCGGGTATATCAAACGGGTAAATATTGTGAAGTAGTGGCGATAACAAGGACCCCTGAGGCACGCCCGAAGTGACATCGATTTATTCCGATTGCCGCCTCAGGGGTCCTTGTTATCGCCACTACTTCACAATATTTACCCGTTTGATATACCCGCAGATTGCTTTCACCACTCAAGCCATCTTCTAAATACGGACGACAAAAAAAATTTTTCGTCGAATAGACAATTTTGCGGACTGTCTACTGCTCTAATCTGACTTAAATCGACTAACAACTTATTATCAAGCTAACAAAATAAATGTTAACACCCAGAAGTGTCAAACAATAAGTTTCATTAGGAAAAAAACCCCTATCAGTTACGACTACCGCCTCTGCAATGAGACAATCCCTAGAACATCACAAGTAAGAGATTTAGACGTCATTCTTGACAGCAAATTCACGTTTAGTGCACATATAAATCATATTATTATCAGTAAAGCTTATAAATCCCTTGGATTTGTAATACGTAACAGCAAACCCTTCAAGGATGCACAATGTCTTAAGATGCTTTATTTTAGCTATGTTAGAAGCGTATTAGAATTTGTTAATTTGAGTTGGAGACCTTTTTTAAAAGTTATATTGATAATATGGAAGCAATTCAACGTAAATTTCTTAAACACCTCAATTATAAAGCTAAAATATTTAACCTATCATATGAAGAATCATGTGAACACCATAAAATAAATACTTTGGAAGATAGACGCCAACTAACGGATATGTTATTCTTGTTCGATGTAGTTAATAACAAATTTGATTATCCAGAGCTATTAGGAAAAATAAGCTTTAATGTACCTCCCAAACGCACTAGGCATACTCCATTATTTTCAGTTCCCTCATCCAAAACTAGATACTCGCAAATGTCGCCATTCATTCGCATTCCAGACATATATAACTTATTCTCTTTTAGTACTTCTCGATATTCTTACAGAAACGAAATACTTCAATCTCTGTCCCGGAAAAAGTAGTGCCATAATTGTCATTGTAATTTCATCATCAATGTATACTTAAGCTCACCTTTCACAAACATACCTACCCATACTATACACTCTCACTTATAAAACAAAACTCTGTATACACACACCTCCACACACACACTCACTCACACCCCACACACCTATACTTGTACCTAGATTTTTGTTAAAGTAATTTTGTTCACTCTCTAATAATAAAAATTGTTATAATTTGTGTACTTCGTAATTGGCGTATTGAATACATTGTATTTTTTTTCTTTATTTAATACACATTATCAGCTGTGAAGGATCTATATGGAATAAATAAATAAATAAAACTTCCCAACTGGCCTGGACAGATTATAACTAGATACCAGTATCTATATTTATAAGCTCTTTCAGGTTTTAAGATTGTTAATTAAAGGGGAGATGCCAATAATTATCAGTTTTACTGTTTATACTTCTCAGATTAAAGTTCTTATTCACAAATATAATAATTGTTCATAAATATACCTGACCACTTCAATTTCTGTGCCTTGATCTAGTTGTCAAAATAAAATCGGCTGAGCGCCTTAAGTGATCGCCTTAGTAGTCCGGTGAAACTGTTAAGACCTTGCTTGGTCAATTGCGTAGTCAGATCGGAAAAAAAAAACCATTTCTGCGTGAGAAGGAATTCGAGAGACAAGTTATAGTATTGTAATGTGTAGTAATGTAATTATATTTCAAGTATTATTTAGGGACCCACGCATTAGATTTGTTCCTAGAATTGTTACAAGTATTTGTTTTCTTAACATGTTTTGTTAGATATTACTAAACTTCTCTTGCAGAATTTGTAAAACTATGTTTCAAATCTCTTCTTATTCCTTGGCCTTCCTACGAACGCTATAAACAGTTTAAGCTCATTGTATCGTGCAAATGTATCTATCACTGAGTTATCATCGGTTTATTTCACATAATGAAGCAATTTTAACCAAACTCCTGTATATGTAAACATGTAGGGCGCTACGTCCCACTTGCATTCAGGATAACTTATCATGCGATGTGCCGTGTCAAGCGGTCGTGTGCGCGCCGCCTTTGTTATAGCATTTTTGTGATAACCAACTTTGGGTTTATGTCTTTCTGAATTTTCATACTTTACGAGTTGAACATTTTTACAGACTATGTTTGATTCTATCTTGTAACATGTATTTACCAGACTCAGTTGCATTTGCTGCAGTCTACTACTGTTCTTCCTAGAATTATTCGAACTGTACGAGCTTATACTATTCTATTCATGGCATAGAAAGTTTAGAATTCTACGTTCGACGTAATCGCGTGCGATCACACATTACAATTTACATTTTTGGGATACCCTATGTATATTATATGGATTTATATCATAATCAACAATTATTTATTTTGTAATAAGTGTAGAGCACGTATAATAAGTTATACAAGGTCGTATACAAAGAGATTACTGTGCCCCCCCGCAGCCCGCACCACGCACGCCTCAGACCTCATAATTAGAGAAAACTTTATGTTTTAAGTGGTGCCGCGCCGACCCGTTGTTCGCGAACATTAATACGCGAGATGTATCTCCGGCTTTAATTGCACCTCGTTACGGTTTGAGACAGACTCTCGGTTTTGTCTCAGTACAAAATTCTATCTTCCTGTTACGAAAAGCCTTATGAAAATTAACTGTATAAGTTTAAATTACATTAATTTAAAAACGGTACCTACTTGTCTTCATTATCATTTTAAAGCCCACTTTTAAGAAAATACATTCCGTTTCCTTAGAATGTCATAAGCATACATATTTATGATAAACGAAGCGACGGGCACTAACTAAATAAATGCAGGTAGATTTAAAAAATCTACAATTATACAACATTTTTGTAATAATAGGTACATATATTGTACATATTTTTCAAATTTACAGTTTTCCCTTATCATATTGCTTTTCTATCTTATACTTCGATGCTATCTTATACATGATACCTTATACATGCAATATTCGCTTGAATCTAATACTATTCGAGTTTTACGAATGAATATGTTTAAAGATCATACCGAATTATTCTAACATAATCAGCTAGATACATATATTGACGACGGAAACAATAATAGATTAATATATAACGATTCTCAAAGGCATGTTAGCTATTAGCCTTTCCACTATCGAGACGTACAGACGTGCATACATATTAATAAGTATTGCAACAAGAACACCTCAAAAGCCATATCCTGCAATATTTACTGAGAATTCCCATTAATGATCTATTTGGCGTAACAAACGAGGAAAAAACAAATTAGACAATAATGATTGCAAAGGAATAACATTGAAGACAGGTTTCATTACTCGTAAAAAGGCATGTTTAATAGTTTGGAAGTACATTCTGTGAGTGTAGTATACCACGGGTACCATACATGATACATGCTATATCTATTTACTTAAATTTAGAAAAATAATCACATAAAACCGATTACATACAATGTAACGTCATTAACCGAACATCGTTAGTGACCACTATTTATAGGTTTATTTGCCATTATTGCATTATTTACTGTTTTTGATAATTTTGTTTTTGTAATATAATGGTTGACTCTTGGCTGCAGTCGCACAGTGAAATGCTTTCGCAGAGTAAAAACTTGTCCACTTTTCCGTTGAAGACCGTTACGCTGTTTGGATCGAAGGGGTCTAAACGTCTAAAAGGAATGCTTTTACACATAATAAATAAAGATGCAAATGACTTTGTACCGATAGATAGAATATCGACTACAAATTCATGGAGAACCGAACGGCGCCTGGTAACTTGAAGATGAAATGGAGGTAGTGGAATTAGCTGGTGTAGATATTGTGCACATTGCCTAAAAGTGCAACCGATAGAAAATCGCAAGGCATACGATCCTTTTTTAGTAGGGGAAATCCCTACGGATACCCACCCTAGCCAGGTAGCTGAAGATGGGTTATGTCCGGCTTGAACAGACTAAAATCCCATGGTGCCTTCTCACACCTATTGGCCAGGGAGCAGGAGTTATCGACTGACACTGTGTCAACTCCCTGGCAAGGCATACGATCCTACGCCAATGTTCAAGACTTTGCATTTTTGCTCTTGACAGTGATTTATCATAGTTGAGCTTTTGAGCACGGCAATCGATACATTCTGTCACGTTCCAAGGATGGAACAATACTCCACACACAGCCTTATTTGCATTTCATCTAGGCGAAGAAGTCACCATGTACCGCTTCACCCCATTATTGTCTTGGCATAAAAATATTAAAGTATTAATTTATAAATGATTTCTTAGCTTCACAATACAACAGTTGGATCATATAAGAGTTTATCTTTAGATGTAACAACAATAATACTGAATTAACATAATAATTTGAAAATATTCTGCATTTTTATAATACAGATATTTACAAAAGTTGACTTCCGTCGCTACCTGCATTTCAAACAATAATGAACACTATTCACCCATTTCTGAACCGTATAAGAAGAATATTTTGGATATTAGGCATTAACATGGCTTATACAAATATGATTAAACCCATGGCAGTAGTTCACTTTCGCACAAAGTGTTTGCAAATAAGCCGATATATGTCTAGTCGCTTAGAAGGTTTTGTCGCAGTAATGAAGCCCCAACGTGACAGCTCCCCGCAACGCCTGCTACTGCGAGTTAGCAACTATCAATCTGTCCCAGATGGAATTACCACAGTAAAAAGTCCTAGTAAATCAAGTATTTCATAGCACTTCTTAAGTCATCGATCGTAACGAGCGCCAACAAACGACCGCTCGTCTGTTTGTCTCCATCACAGGCGAGATCGCGCAGACTTCCATTTGTCTTGTGACACTCTATTTATCATTGGTAGCGACGATTCCTTTTGTAGATAACTTAAGAGTTTTATTTGTAACTTGTTCTCGGTGCAGAAGTTTCTAGGTTTCGTGAATTTTTGGTTGTTTTCCAAGCTTGTTTTTATTCTGGTAGAAATAATGTCATGGGATTTCATGGGATGAGGTGGATTATAATACCTTACATTACTTAGGGAGCCACCTAACGTGGTGCAATATAATTATTAATTACACGTATTTAAAATTTACAATGTGAATTCGCTGACGGAAATACTTCATCAGTATGTTCTAGTGTGTTTCTTCTATGACAATTTCAAATGCGATAAGTTTTCGAACAAACGTTAGCTTGATATTTTTATTAGACACTATTTACAGGGAACGAAATACGGGCTGTTCAAAGGTAACAAATATAAGAGTAAAGAGGGGTCTTCAAGAGCGACGTAAGCCGATGGGACATTCCAAATCTGTCGGTCCTCACAAGCCCTCTGGCCGCGGCGACACGTACCTCACTATCTCAGCCTATGTCGAACCTTTATGTAAATGGCTTGGGTCCAGGCTGCGAGCGAGGCTGACTCTCAATCTATATCTCAAGTATATATACTTGACTCAGTTCAATACGCAATACGTATGGTGTTTTGCAGTGGTTTAACTACTTATATCGTACATAAACAAAATATTATAAAGGATAAGTTATACACGTTAGAGTTGCGTGGTAAATGTACCCAGTTTACACCAAAGAGGTTCGGGTATCGAATCTTTGACATTGTTAATAAAAAATAAATATTTAAATGCATAAGGGAAATTGGTGCAATAAAATAATGGCACTTCTTGCGACTTGCAATTTGGTCGGATACCATAATGTTGAATCTAAGCTATTCAAGATTTTTTTCCAACCTCAAACTTTTCACCCTTTCATTTGATCCATGTCAGGATATTATCACGTGCATATTTATTTTACTCCCGTAATACTCTTTTCATGAAATTGAGCGAGCCGGCTTAAAGACAGAGTGGCAAAGGGCTCGGCGACCGCGATATCTCTCGTTACAGAGGGGTCATCCGGGCTGTACCGACCCTACAGAGATCCTCATCTATAGGGATTGGAAAAATATCCCTTATATTACACAAACGCTGGAAGGTGAGTTTCGGATAATGAAAACTATGCATATTGTATAAGGTAAATCGTAGGGGTATTTCTCATGTTTATTAAATATTTTCACTTATATTTTTTATATCGCCTACAAAAATACACACAGAAACGTTAACATTCCGTTTGCAATAAAAATAATGGATATTTGAGTCGTTACATTTCAAAATGAACTAAATCCAATTTAAATCGTTCATATGCCATGTTTAATTTTGTAAAGATTTCCAGTTTTTATACATCGAGAACGAAGTTCAAATTTTGCTCTTCAGAAGGTTTTTAGTTTTTTGTTTTTATGGTGTTGATATTTTACATGTATACAAAATTTGAAGATCTTGAAAAATAACGTAAAATATTAGGAATGGCTGAAATGTAACCACTCATTTATAATAGTTTGAAAATGGTTTTGTTATATAGTAGCTGTGTCCGTGGCTGCGTCCGTGGCTGCGTTCACGTGGGCTACAAATACACGATATATCATATCTATAAATCTTTGTTACTTGACCTCTTTGTCCACAATATTCATTAGCTAAACAATAGGACCCACCTGAATGCCGTAAAGTACTAGTATGTTTAAAAACAATGAAAAATCGATTTAATTTGAACAAGATTAATGACTCAGTTTGCTTTTTCACGTAAAATCGAACACCGTGATTTTTATATGATAAATATTTACGCTACTATCGATTTTTTGTTTATAATCTCTTTAGTGAATGTTGTATATGAGTAGTTATCGTCTGTGCCACCTTCGAACATTATCTGTGTAAATAATAAGCGTTAATAATGTGCGTCACCAACTAACTTCCGAGCGAACAAATCATACTATAAACATTGCACAAATTGTCATCCCAATTTACCTTTAAGCTCATAACTTGTCACTGCGATTCTCTTTTAATTTGTTGTGTTTTGGGATTAGGCAATGTATATCTGCTGATATGGTTGCAGCCTGGATTCACAGTTACAACTGCTGATGGATTGTAAATGAGTCGGTGATTATCGTTGTTTTCAAATTGCGTTGTAAGCACTGTACATTTACTTCGACGTACCAATATAAAACACATACAACTGGACTTTGACTTCTATAATACGTAAAAATTATTATCATATATCAGCAATAACACAAGATTTTTCGTTCATATTAAGAGTTAAATAGTTTGAGCATACATCAGAATGAGATATCGGTGCTGCACTAACTTATCAAATATTCAAGATCCAACGAGGGCAGCGAACGGCATCTTCGCAATCTCTCTACACTCGCACTTCACGTTGGAGATTTAATTTTTCCACAATCTTTTCCCATTTATCGAAAGAACAAACACATTTTTCCCTTTACGTTTCACAAATTCAAATGAAAACTCGGATACAACTATACAATATAACATGTATAAAATAAATATTCAGAATAATGTTTTAATTTAAAATAATAATGAAATATGTACACACATTTTGTTTAAGTTCTCTAAATATCACCGTTATAATAAAAAAATAACTTGAACGTGAATTCTGTTCGTAGTCAGACTGTAGTAGGAGGCAAGCAGCTACCTTTATATCAATTTCTTTTTACATTACCTACCAGACGGCCAGTGTGCTCTCTAGTTCCATGAACTCTACTGCGAGTAAAATTGTTGGGATCTTAAACAAATAATCTGAATTATTAACGCCTATATATTGGAATAAATTATGCAAGTGCGCTCGTAACTTTTTTTAACGATATTCAATAAAGATTCCGTCTACTTGGTCTTATGTAGTCTCTCTTAGCCTAAAATAATGTATACCTAATTTAAAATAGGATTGACATCTTATCTGAGGCGTGTCAAAAACAATGAATTCTCCTAGGAACAAAGTTGGAAAAACTTTTATGACGTTACTTATTACCATAGTTCGTACTCAACGTAAACCACGCGTGCATTGCTGTTTTATAGTAGAAATAGATGTGGCGATACAACATTTACAGTAAATTCTTGCACTCTGTGTAATAAAACATTTTAGGCTGGGTATAAAATGCTGACGGATTATTCAAAACGGATTATTTAATATGTAGAGAAAATTTAACTTCGAGTTAAAAAACGAAAAAATAATCAAAAGTGCTAATAAGTAGATTATAAAATTAAAACTATAAATACTAAGATTCATCGACGGCATCATTTAGATTTTTAATTTTAGAATAAATTACTAACACTTAATCTATATATAACCAATATTCGCAGATTGTATGATCACTGCAGCCTAAATTCACGTGTAACTAATATCAAAAGATTGCAGCCCGAATTCTTATAATAACTGAGGTTAATTTGAAACATCTCATCTGCTGGCCAACTATATACTTTTTGCTGCATTTGTACATCCTATCAGACTTCTTATATCGTTTAGTATCAAGTCAGTGGATTAACATCACTTCGACTGAGTGGCGGTAAAGCCTTCCAGTGTTTCAATCAATAAAACCAATCAAAAAGGATGTTTCATTCACTTCATTTCACTTCACATCACACATCACATGTTTCTAACAACTCTCTTTAAAACTGAACGCGGCAGCATAAATACACACAGTTTACCGCAGATATAGATGTGATAGTGATAGATTCTTAATTGAACCTTGCACAGGTTTTATAATTATTCTTAGATTGGACTAGATGTTTAATACTATCGATCGAGACTGAATGAAAACTTCACGAAGAAACTGGAATACATAAAAAAAGTTCTTACAGTAATGGAACGTTTATCCAGTGGTAGGGTTTTTACAGACTGGTACCACATAAAGATAGTTTGTTTAAATATTAAACTCAGAAACTAGAGCAAAATGTATCTTGAGTTATAGACAAATATTTAAACACAACCTTACTTTATATTAAGAGATGAAGTACTAAGTAATCACCGAGGCAATACACGGAATTTACTAATGCAATAACCCTAAAGCAAAGCCATCAAATCAAAAGATCTTGGCGATCTGATAAATAGGTACCTACAACCACCGCTATACGAAGTTATATGTAAGTGCTATATACACTCTAAAATTAAAAGTAATTCGATACAAAGAATCCCTGAAGATGTTTATAAAGGATGAGAAAAATATAAATTTAAATCTGTTTTCCCAACAAAGCGGGACGGAAAGTTCCAGAAAGTCGGGAAGTCCGTGCCGATGGGTTCTTTATCTAAATTTCAGTCTAGACACAGTTTAATCTAGTTACGTAATGTAATATTTAAGTTCTTGAACATTCAGACAGGCGCTATGATAAGGTTTTACGTTCAGCTGACACTATTACAATGTGATTTACATAATATTACGGCGAGGCTCCGGCATCATGCATACAAATTGTTTCAAATGAAGTTGATCGCGGAAACAGTCTTGATGAACCGGCCGCGTCTCCACTCAAACAAACAAATACACTTTCTGTTTACGATTCACTCATATTTCAAAATTGTTTCGGTCGGTTAACTAGTTGTAAGATTGAGTCAAATTGTAGCATTTATAGTAGAATATGTGATTGTTAGCATTGTTCACCAGAATTCCAGTTAATGTTTGGAGTATCTTTGTTAACACCATGTCTATCGACGTGGGATTAGAATCCTACTATGAATCAAAGCTATAGAATTTGGAAAACATAACTCACGTGATTAGATTTCTATCACCTGTTAGTTAAAGCGGACAATTACACATTAGTGTCAATCCATTTTCTGAGCGTTTCCATCACTTTCAGTTTCACAGTGACTTAAGATTACGCGAGATTCGAAACTATAAAAGCAGTACTGAGCTTGGGCATGAGTTCTTTTCCGTTCAGGCGTGCCCCCCTGCCCCTAAGGCAGGGAGGTTTGTTTCGCGGCCCCAAGCCATCGAAATGGCTTCCCCAGAACAGATAGTCAGGATTATAGAATCTTTTAACGCGAATTACCCCGCAGTAGACGCCGCGGCTATCATTAGCTCGGTATTAGTCCCGTCCTCGGAGGATGAAACATACGAGGCCCGCGTGCCTACCGCGAACTCGTTCGCGGAATTAGGAAACCTAGATTCGCCCCTGTCGCCGCTCAACGGCAACACCGAGTTAGAGACTGAAAATAACATGGAGGTCGACATCGCGACACCCGCCGCGTCATCCACACCGCCCGCATCCGCCCCCGCGACCGCCGCGCCCGACAACGACGGATTCGTTACCGTCACGAAAATACCGAAGCGTAAACAATCCACGCAGCCGACGCCATCTGCTGGCCAACTATATACTTTTTGCTGCATTTGTACATCCTATCAGACTTCTTATATCGTTTAGTATCAAGTCAGTGGATTAACATCACTTCGACTGAGTGGCGGTAAAGCCTTCCAGTGTTTCAATCAATAAAACCAATCAAAAAGGATGTTTCATTCACTTCATTTCACTTCACATCACACATCACATGTTTCTAACAACTCTCTTTAAAACTGAACGCGGCAGCATAAATACACACAGTTTACCGCAGATATAGATGTGATAGTGATAGATTCTTAATTGAACCTTGCACAGGTTTTATAATTATTCTTAGATTGGACTAGATGTTTAATACTATCGATCGAGACTGAATGAAAACTTCACGAAGAAACTGGAATACATAAAAAAAGTTCTTACAGTAATGGAACGTTTATCCAGTGGTAGGGTTTTTACAGACTGGTACCACATAAAGATAGTTTGTTTAAATATTAAACTCAGAAACTAGAGCAAAATGTATCTTGAGTTATAGACAAATATTTAAACACAACCTTACTTTATATTAAGAGATGAAGTACTAAGTAATCACCGAGGCAATACACGGAATTTACTAATGCAATAACCCTAAAGCAAAGCCATCAAATCAAAAGATCTTGGCGATCTGATAAATAGGTACCTACAACCACCGCTATACGAAGTTATATGTAAGTGCTATATACACTCTAAAATTAAAAGTAATTCGATACAAAGAATCCCTGAAGATGTTTATAAAGGATGAGAAAAATATAAATTTAAATCTGTTTTCCCAACAAAGCGGGACGGAAAGTTCCAGAAAGTCGGGAAGTCCGTGCCGATGGGTTCTTTATCTAAATTTCAGTCTAGACACAGTTTAATCTAGTTACGTAATGTAATATTTAAGTTCTTGAACATTCAGACAGGCGCTATGATAAGGTTTTACGTTCAGCTGACACTATTACAATGTGATTTACATAATATTACGGCGAGGCTCCGGCATCATGCATACAAATTGTTTCAAATGAAGTTGATCGCGGAAACAGTCTTGATGAACCGGCCGCGTCTCCACTCAAACAAACAAATACACTTTCTGTTTACGATTCACTCATATTTCAAAATTGTTTCGGTCGGTTAACTAGTTGTAAGATTGAGTCAAATTGTAGCATTTATAGTAGAATATGTGATTGTTAGCATTGTTCACCAGAATTCCAGTTAATGTTTGGAGTATCTTTGTTAACACCATGTCTATCGACGTGGGATTAGAATCCTACTATGAATCAAAGCTATAGAATTTGGAAAACATAACTCACGTGATTAGATTTCTATCACCTGTTAGTTAAAGCGGACAATTACACATTAGTGTCAATCCATTTTCTGAGCGTTTCCATCACTTTCAGTTTCACAGTGACTTAAGATTACGCGAGATTCGAAACTATAAAAGCAGTACTGAGCTTGGGCATGAGTTAGAACCTGTATACCTATTCCTGAGCTTTAGACAAAGATAACAAATTGATAATGCATTTTGTACTTTTTTAGCTACAAATACATACGAGTGCCGGCTTCATCATTTTGCAGGGCGAGACTAGCAAGCCAAGTGCAGGTTTAAGCGCCACTTTAGATTTTTTTTATAAAAATAAACTTATGGTTGTACTAGTCAGGCCAAGAACTTTTAGTAAGTTATATAAGTATTTGGCTGATATACTCCTCGCTTCAAGTACAACTAAGTATAATCAAACTGCACTGTAATTCCTGGTTAATTCACTTATAAATTTATAATATTTATTGAGGTTCGCTATGTGATCTTTGAGATTTTCGATTCGTATGGTACAGTTTACTTAAATAGTAATGCATTTTTGAGCTCTCGTGTATATAGCAATATATCCAGATTACAGGTTGATACACCAACCTTTACTGGGATGTAATAGTGTCGTTCATACGTACCCATTATAAGAATCGAGTCAAGAGTGTTTCCCAAAAGGGTAAACTTTTGATTTTTTTCTTAATACTTCTTACAAAATCAAAACATTACTTGAGAAATTGTTCCAAACAAAAGAGACTTAAACAGGAATAGTAAACAAAATAATTACTCTCGCAAGGACATTCTTGATTTCACGAAGTTAAATTCCACTCTGTGATAAATATAACAGTAACATCTCTAAGCAACTGGTGGAAAGGAAACGTTAAATGCGCAACACACTAAATAAACAAGCGACAGTGTCTCAAAGGAAACCTTACGAGCGGGACTTGGAACAGCAAAAGGTTCTGTCAACTGATGTTTGTTTAAAACAGTTGCAAATCTACTCTCTTAAGAGCTAGAAAATGAGTGGAATACTTTAAAGTGAAACGAGTGTCTTTGTTGATAAATAAGTATCAGACCCCCGGAGAATAGGTGTGTATAATACGATTGATAAATTTATGGCAATTTTGGCACACTCAAAGAATAGTCGCCTCGTAGTTGCTTCAATGGGAACAGTACATAGATGCGTACAATGACATAAATTATCATCAAATAATCTCATATTTTATTTTATATAATATCTCATTTATGATTTCGCGTCATGACTTGCTACGTAATCATGACCGGCTGTATTGCGTTTGCGTCAGACTCTAGCGATGCATAGTATAGGGATCTATGTACATGTAATATAGATATTTTGCAGCTCATATACGTTTGAGTGATTAATAGACTTTATACCTAATTATTATTGCTCCGAGTGCCAATAGATATGAAAGTCACACTAATGTTAATAGTTTCAATAAACAAATTCTGAAATTTAAATATCGTCATTCACACGATAATTAATATGAAAATTCAAAAGAAAACACATTTGTTCCATTGTTTTGAGTTTTCCCTTCTGTCTGCAGTCCTTATGACTGCCTTGACTTTTGTTATTTATTTAACAGTTGTCAATAGAGTTTCTATAATATTTATCTCACTTCTAATAAACATTTTCATATTCGACATTCTTACACCAATACTTACCATGACAGTGATACACATTCTAAGATATCAAGATCTAAGTTCACATTCAATTTAGCCTTATTGGAGTAAGAAACTTATTCATATTATTTATATTTTCAGGTGAGTTTTCTACATTAGAACATGATAACGTTATCTACAGACGTAAGTAGCCGAGATTTTTATTTTGAAGAAGCTTTTGAGAGTGGATCTATCACTCACAATAAGTTAGGCCTCTTTCAGAAGGGCATTCCTTAATATTATTTCAATCGAAGGTCAGTTCAAATTATTTGACACACCCTATACATTTAACTATAGATATTTGGTTTATTACGTAATCTATATAAATACATTTGTTGTTCTATCTGTATATGTAACTCTTTTTTCAAAATTTATGACAGGTAATTATTAGAATGGAAGCCGGTCACGAATATGGTGTAAAAATTATTGAATGCTTGTTGATTTGTTTAAATGTATACTTGAATTTCATTATAAATAGCTTTACTGATTTTTTTATGAAATATTCTATAGAAGAAGTATAAATAACTCCTAAATTGTAAGCTACAATAATTATGAATGATATTTTTATAAATTACGAAATATGAGTGAATGAAATGAAAATATTGCACGATAAAGGCCAGTAGGACCGCGGGCAGCCAGTTTACGTGTCTGTTAGGCTTTCCACTACATTGCATCACTACAAAATAACTGCGATCCTTGTTAACAACCTCTAAGCTACTGAATGTATTGCCTGATTCAACAACGCATGAAAGCGAATCATTGAAGATATGCTAATATATTTCTGCGTACTTGATGGAGCCATCGCTTTTACATAATATTCCTTGAACCGACACTATACTATATATACACAATATACTATAGATAGTCATTCCAAGAAATTCGATTGAATGGAGCGCAATTGGCTATAATTGGCTATACGTATCACGGAATAATCAAATTTTAGCCTTTCCTAATATGTTACATTTATTTTACAATATAAAAAAATATACTAAAAATCTTATGGACGGCAAAATTTGAACGTCGTTCCCGGTGTATGAAAACTCTAAAACCCCACGGTGTACCGTCCGACCGTATTGTTGGGGCGGCAAGGGATCGAACTAAGCTATTCCCCTTAGATAGCCGCCCCAGCAGTCCGCCCGGCGGAAGGTGGCCGCCGGGCTCCATCCTAATAGGGAGACAGACTGGGTACACACCAGCTGCCTCTCCTCGCCGACCGGACCCGTGCAATGAGGAGATGGGCCCCCCGGCCCACCCCCTCAGGTCCGGCTATGGTGGTGAGAGGAGAAGGGCAAATCGCCGCCTCCTCCCTCCGGTCCTCCGTTGGCGGAGACGGCCACTCAGAGGGTCATCTTCGCGGACCCTCTCCGCCGCCTCCTTCTGCGAGATGACGTCCTCGCAGAAGGTGGCCATCGCAATCCATGCCTCTTCGCTGCCGAGCATGGCCGAAACCACACTCGGCAGCGACAAATCCAGCCCTACCGCCGCAGTCAGAATGCGGCGCTGTCCCTCCCACGCAGTACACTCAGACAGGGTGTGCTGCGCGGTATCCTCCGCAGCGCCGCATTCATGGCATGCGGCGGTTGGCTCCCTACGAGCGATCTGATGCAAGTACCACCCGAAGCAACCATGCCCGGTGAGTACCTGCACCAGTCTGAACGACAGGGAGCCCCAACGTCTCCCTATCCAATCCGGCAGGACCGGGCGGACGGCGTCAATAGTGTAACGTCCATACCGCTCGTCCGCCAGGTCCCGCCTCCATCGTTCCTTCGCCTCCTCCCGGCCCTCCCTTCTCTTGGCCTCAATCTCGCTGGGAGCCGGAGGCTCCCCGATACTCTTTCTTGCCGCCGTAAATTCGTACACGGCGGCAAGAACTCCCGCCTCCAGCTCCCAGGGCAGGGAGCCGGCGAGCGCAAAAGCCGCCGCGGAGGCCACGGTGCGGTATCCCCTGATCGCCCTCAGAGCCACTATGCGCTGCGCAGCGCGCAGCGCTCTCACATTAGCGGCACCAAGAGCGTCGGCCCACACCGGGGCACCATAGACGGCCATCGCCCGTACGACCCCCATATATAGTCGGCGGCACCCAGCATTCGGGCCCCCTATGTTGGGGAGCAGTCGGCCGAGTGCCGCCGCCGCCCCCACAATTCGCGGTCTGAGCCCCTCAAAGTGGGGCTCAAACCGCCAGCGTCCGTCCAGGGTGAGGCCCAGATACTTCATCTGGGTCCCCACCCTGATTCGGGCACCCTCCACCATTATGTGGGCCCCAGGTGGTGGCCCTCGCCGAGGCCCATGAAATAGTAGGGCCTCGGTCTTCTCGAGGGCCACTCTGAGACCCAAACGCCGACACAAGCATGATCTGGCTCATCTGATATAAGCTGTTTTAAGTCAGTTCAATGGGCATTATTTTTTTGTTTTAATGATGTAATGAGTTTCTGTGTCTATATTCAATATTCACGTAAGAATTATCTCTTTTTGGACAAGTTCAAGGTCTGTTTCACTTGATGATATAAAGAGTATTTAAAAAAAAAATCGTGATTGCTAATTAACAGATATTGGTTAGAAGATATATCACCAAATTATGATTGCTTTACCATGTCTACCTGTCAATTAACTAGATGCATTGTATTCATAAAAATCCACATCTAAACGTGTTACTCCAATGACATATTTTTTTAGTAAATAAATAATGATCAATGTTTTATAAAGCGAATGATACGTTTCATACTACGTCATAAAGCGATCATGCTACATTGAAACAAAACGTGTATTATTTCTCATTTGCAGCTGTATATTAGGACGTACAGACGGTTAACTCTATAAAAAGTAACGATACTGTCTTCTTACGGGAATTTATCCACTAATTCTTATTAATGGGCCGAAGTACAAGTCCGGGCCACTGAACAGAAAGCATACGCGCGTTATAAGATTATCTGAATGGCAACATCGGTACAGGATCGTTTTTGTTTATTCTCCATAACATTTAACATGATACATTATCGCTATACGACGTCTCATAAAACATAAAAATGGCTTTAAACAGATACTGAGATTTCCCGTAAATGTAAGTTATATTATAATTCAGCTCCGAGTCATCGTTTACTTCCACTCGTATTGGAACAATTTCATGAGAAAATATTTTATGTACATAGTATATAGAACACTACTTACTAACCTCTATGTATCCTCGAGTTCGTTTACTTTGTAAACAATTGCTTTGTTCATTGAGTGTAGTCATCGACATAAAAGGGGACGCGTCTACCATTTCATAATAAATATAATTTTAAAAACGTTTTAAATTTATCGTACTTTTTGTGTTTCGATTTTATAAACATCAAGATTGCAGGAGATAACAGAATGTCATTTAGTTCGATGCAATTATTTCATCTATTTTATATTAACACAACGAACGTAATATTTCTATCAAAATTTGGCAATTATTGAAATTGTTATGTGAGGGAATCTCTTGGCTAAACCAACACGGTAATAACTACATATGTAAAATAAGAAATAAGTAGCTGTTGATTTCTTTATGAATAAATAAATAAGATAAGAAATATGTAACATATTGTCTAATCGACTTTCCATAGCTAATCACAATCTTCAAATGGAATAATTTGTTGTCAAGCTGTCTGTGCGTTTCTGTTGTAATTTATTTCTTCATGGTAAGTTACCATTTGATTTGTAACACAAACTGTCGACGTGTAAGACATTATTACTCTCTGTAAATAACTACAGACTATTACGTACCTACAACCCTTTTATGGATAAGTTGACATACGATATGTATAATAAGGTCGCGATCGCTTCGTGTCGGTGGAGGGCAACAAGCGGCCCCACAGACGCAAGTTTTAACGAGGTCCCGACAGCGCAACGCACCTCTCCAGCGCGTTTAATCACTGCTCCGGTCCATAATATGAATGAACTTTGCTTATTGCTATTTCGGGCTGATGAGCGGACTTCATTAATATCATGCTTTGCTTGTGACAGACTCTTTTATAACTTTTTCCGCCCGTGTTGTTTCTATTCCGGCTTATAACTAGTCTGGCCATAAATACAGTTACATAAAACTTTTCTTTTTTTTCAACTTTTTAATTATTTTGAATTTGGAACACGTTTATTATTTTAAAAACTTCTTTAAATTTTGCGCCATTTCACATATTTTTTCGTGTTCATTATCAAATTACAGTATGGAATGGGGTGTTAAAGAAAATAGGATCGCAGTGATCGCCTTGCACAAAGTGGGTACATAGCTGTCGGTCATATTCCAGACACTTCAAAAGCTTGGTATCAGCCGTATGTTCGTATATCGTACTATCAACAGATACAACAACACTTCCTCTGTCGAAAACCAGAAAAGATCGGGGCGGCTGCGTGCTGTTAGAACTACAAGGGCTGTTAATGCTGTTAAAGCAAGAATTCGTCGAAACCCTATTAGGAAGCAAAAAGTCTTATCTCGAGAAATGAAGATTCCCGCTAGGACTCTGTTGCGTATGATAAAACAAGACCTGAAGCTCGGGGCTTATCGTCGATATACAGGACATGCCCTAAATCAATCTTTACAATTATAGAGAGTGGATCGATCAAAATGCCTTATGTCGCGATACGCAGGTGAAAGGCACAGAAATATCCTCTTTACCGATGAAAAATTATTCACGATTAAAAAACACTACAATACTAAAATAATAAAGTGTACGCTCACAGTTCCAAAGAAGCTGCTCAAGTGGTTGGAAAGGTACAACGTGCTCATCATCCTGCGTCAGTGATGGTTTGGTGGGGCATGTCTTATCAAGGAGTCACAAAACTACATTTTTGTGAAAAAGGAGTAAAAACTTCAGCCAAAGTGTATCAAGATACAGTCTTGGACCATGTTGTGAAACCACTCAGCAATACACTTTTTTTAAATATAACGTGGATTTTCCAGTAGGACTCTGCACCTGGTCTTGAAACCAACGTTCCGAACTTTATAAGAGCTGAAGACTGACCTTCATCTAACCCAGATCACAACTCTTTAGACTTCAAATTATGGTCAGTTTTAGAGGACATCGCCTGCTCTAAAGCACACGGCGACATTGAGTCTCTTAAAAAATCTTTGGAGCAGGCAGTGGCGAAATTTCCCCTGGAAACACTGCGTAAATCCATAGATTCGTGGCCAAACAGTAATCTGTTTAAAAGCCTAAGGTGGCCATTTCGAATAGATTTTTTTTGCTGAGACTAATAAATTTGTAGGTATAAATTTTAATAATATTACATTGATTCATTAAAAAAATGCATTTTCATTTGTAACAGAACTTACGGCCGGACTAGGCATATATGCAGTTTATCGGTAGTTATCGGACGTCAAAGATTTATCTATACAACAAAACAGATTTATTCGTGTATAGGATATTTTACAACCTATACCTTATATTACCTTTATATTACACTAGCTGTTAACCGCGGCTCCGCACGCGCTTTTTAAAAATTTATTAAAGAAATGTAAATGTAATGTGGGTGTGTACATTACACAACCTATACCTTATATTACCTTTATATTACACTAGCTGTTAACCGCGGCTCCGCACGCGCTTTTTAAAAATTTATTAAAGAAATGTAAATGTAATGTGGGTGTGTACATTACAGAAACGCTTTTTCAAAAACATTTGTAACTACGATACGAACGCCATCTACTGTAACATGTAACGTGTACATTAGATATATGAATACTAATAGTATATCGAATGGGATGGGATTTATCTTCAGCAACATACCTGGAACTTCAACCTACTATATACCAAACTCAGTGCTCACTAACACTATATAAGAAAGTAATGAAAGTTATAAGCTATACATTATCGAACAATATATCTTAAATCTTTTATTTTATAGATAGATATAATATGCCCGTATTGTCGATATGTTTAAGTTATTCTTATACGTTGCTATAATAACTGAGTTATGTAGAAGCAAAC
>MU161200.1:0-26134 GCA_015888305.1 Antheraea pernyi | reverse complement strand
AGTGCTCACTAACACTATATAAGAAAGTAATGAAAATTATAAGCTATACATTATCGAACAATATATCTTAAATCTTTTATCTTATAGATATAATATGCCCGTATTGTCGATATGTTTAAGTTATTCTTATACGTAGCTATAATAACTGAGTTATGTAGAAGCAAACGCGGTACATAAAACAATATGGCCGCCAAATTGACCAAAAAGATGATATAATTCATATTACATACAAATATATGTCGTTCATTTATGTATATTTTTTCTTGGAGTCAGTAAGGCACACGTATCACGCGGTTGTAACATTTTTTTTTTAATTTCACACGGACGAATGCATAGGTAGCAGTTAATCACTACATAGTGTACCAATTCAAATAGAAAAAGAATCATTAAAATCGGTTCACAATTGACGAAATGAAGAGTTTGTTTGTTTGGTTGAACGCTATGATCTCAGGAACTACCAGTCCGATTTGAGAAAATCTTTCGGTTTTAGATAGCTCATTTATCGAGGAAGGCTTTAGGCTATATATCATCACGCTAAGACCAATAGAAGCAGAGAACAAACAAACTCTTCAGCTTTATATGTTAAAGTATAGATAAAGAAATAGTATCATTTAAAGTAAGACCGAGTCTACGTTGTGCTCTTTATTTTTTTAAACTAGCTAGCCTGGCGGACATTAACCCGTCCTGATAATAAAAAAGCCTTGACAAATTATACACCTAACCCTTCTTCTTAAATCACTTTATCTAATAGTGAAAACCGCATGAAAATCCGTTCAGTAGTTTTTTGAGTTTATCGCGAACAAACAGCCAGACAAACGTTGCAGAGGACTTTGTTTTATAATATACGTAGTGATTCCAGAACAAAATTTAATATGGTTTTCAATTTTATTTAGACAATTTTTCAGGAAGGATTATACGTATAATATACGCATTTTATTGTATAGCAAATAAAGCAAAGTCAATGCATTCGAGTATTCAACAATATTGAGTATTCAACGAAACCTTAAGCGAGATATAATAAAATAATGTACTACGATATATTTTAAAATATATTATATTCCACAGAAAAATGTTTTGTTTTATCGGGAATTATTTAAACAATATGTATTATTCGCTAAGCTATTTTAATAAATATAGTATAAACCCTTATCAAGCTAAATATATTAGTTACCTTAAAAATTTAAAGAAATACTAGATTGCTTTTTACAGGCTGTCATTTCAAGGAATAGTTCAGGAGGCGTCATAGACTTCAAAATAAGCACAACAAAGAAAGAGTTCTTTAGACAACAACAATGACTTTCATGAAGTATAAATATGCGAAAAAATTAATCTGATAGTAGACACTAAATTACTTTGACACTTATGCCACTACATGGTAATACTACGGAGTGGGTCGTTAGTATAAAAAGAGTAAGCATGGGCATAATATGTGATAATACAAAAATGAACGCAGTACACAGGTTCGGTATTACACTGGACTCGTACTCCACTGTAAACATATTTTATGGTTACTTTGTTATGAAACAATCTACGTGAATGTTAATAACATCCCACTCATCTCGGTTTGTTTTTATTTAGCAAATATGCTTTTGTAAAGTCAAGTAATATATTTCGAGGCAAGTGATATTTAAAAATAACAATTCAGTACATGAATGAAATTGGCATTTATATTGTGTTTGCGATCAATTTGGTTATACAAACGGATTCGCGAGTATCGCAGGGATATCTGATAAAAAATGGCTATCTTTAACCTGTTTACAAGTTTTGTATAACTAACTCTTTGTAGTTGTATAAAAAAGTAATTGGGAATTACGCTGAATCATTTAGAGAAATAAAATTTCATGACAGTTTTAATATTGAAAAATTAGTGGGAACGAGGAAAGTATGAAAATTTTATTCAGAGATATCTATGATTATTGTGGATTTCTATCATCTATCGGCTAACAAAAGTATTCTCAATTAAGTTCGGATTTAACAATTTACCTATTTTTTCCAATTATGTTGATTTATATTCAGAATTAACAATATATATAGAGAGAGGTGGCCGCAATTTGATAACTATTACATAGCATTAACAAGCAAATAATAAGTATAATACAATAATACACCTAAATACCCAGGCATTTTATTAACTGTATCATTTTCCGGTAAATACAATAACTATATTATTTAACAAATAGATAAGTACGTTGTAAAAATATATTAGGTTTCTGCTCGAAAAATTATTATCAAGCAAGAGCAATACACATAATAATATATCGAATAGAATTGTAATGTATTTCTCACGCTGTAAGATTGATTTCTGTTCGTCGAATAAAACTGATCGTGTGTAATATTTTTCGTGGGAAATAATTCGCGTTCAGTCGCGTTCAAAATCGAAACTGTTTGTATAACTTTGCCCAATAATTTCCGTGTGGTTGATAATTTGTGCGACTGTAATAAATGGGCGTGAGTAATTATTCTTTCCCGCCTCAATAAAACCGTGTATGTGTTTTTTTTTTGTATTACGAGAGTTTATCTGAATTATGTTTTTACCTTTATCGTTATTATTTATTTATACATTATGCGTTAAATACATGTATGTATACATGTATGTATGTTAAATGGCGATGTGTTTCAATCAGGTAAACACGCTAAACGTAGAGAGGACTATCTCTTAAACGCAACTTAAGGATGGTAGCTAACCACGTGTACTTAAGAAAACCCCTACCATCGTGCTATGCTTTCATCGCGATGTTTCCCTTTTGTTATAATCAAAAGTAATGAACATACTTCTTTTTCAATTTATATACTTGTAATTTTTGTTGTAAGTATTAAAGTTTTAACGACCAAGCAGTTTACCCGTTATTAGCGTCTCCAAATGCCAAAATATAAGTAGTTTTGTGTTTTCTCATATTTTAGTAATACGAGTAATTGGTTACTAGCCCCACCGGTCTTAATAGTTATACCAACCTGATATCTTGTAGTATTCAAGAAGTCTTCACAGCTCGTTCTACTTGTAAGACGAAAAATGCTACAATTTGTTACTAAATGTAGAGCGGTTTGTTTAATCTAAAAAAGAAAAAATACTGCGTCACAGTTTTTAGACGTACGCTGAGTTATACTCAATGGGCGTGATTTCAGTTTTCCGATAAGCATTTATATAGGGCTGTCAAATTTAATGAATATTTCTGTCGCTTGTATACATACACTTTAAAGTCTCATACATGTAAGTTTATGTTTTCATTTGTAGTGTCGTATTACGTATATACGCAGTTTTGGAACACTTTTATGATACTTATGAATAATTAAAAACTGTCAATTACACTAAATTGCTTTAAACATTTACCTTAACATTTAGGGGTGTAAGGCGTGTCGAATAACATCTAACACTTGAGACACTCAAGCCAACCTCACCTGCACGTTGGGCACCCTGCTGAATAACGAACGAGGCAATGGCGATAGCGGGGTGGTAGGGTTTTACAGCCTGACTGGATCGCAACCACCATGTATTTGACGAAAAAGCCCGTCGTAGTGATACGCTTCAGCGGGTCGCGTTTCGGGGTCAGCCTGTGCATATCCAGCTTTTAGCAGGCCGGCATGACAGCGGCGACCGGCGATGGATAGTGTGTCACTCGGTGGTCGCCATTGTTTTTGGATTGTACTTTACTTACCATCAGGCACAGTGCAGTCATTTTGCAGAGCTACAATAAATTTAAAAAAAAGTTATTGAAGTCGCATATTATTATTCATCTGAAGTTGAGAAATCTACTAGTTAGTTACTAGTTATGAGATCATACGACCTATAATAAAAATATATGTCTAGGGGTCGCGACATTATCCTGTTTAAAATAGGCTAGATTAAAATCATACAAAAAATTTAGAACAGAATTTTATTCTAATACATCCCTCTATAGGCAGGCGAAAGCTGCAGACAAACGAAAGCAGCATATCGACGTCATTCAATGAAAATTCTTAGAGCTGCAAATCATTTTATACTCCATAAAACTCTCTTAAGCCCTAATCGGTAGCCAGTTGAGATATTCATATAAGACATATGTTATTGTGACAGATATTTTAACAACTAATAATAATATAAAATATACAACTACAAAAGGTCCCAGACTCCTAGAGGATACAATTTTTTTTCAAGACTTTTTATTTGTGCAACCTTGAAGTAATTATGGTAAAACTTCTAAAAAAAAATAATAACAACCGGTTTCATGAATTAAGCGCGATTTAATTATTCCACAATGAATAAAATAAATTAACTTTCTTTGGTAAATTCACAGAACAAATATGTACGTTGTTTGATTGAACAGAACTCTGGTTGCGCTAGATCAGTTTGCACTTGAACGTTTTTTTTAATATTTTTGTTTCACTAGGGCTTCAATAATTATTAATATAAATTTTACTAACGACAATAAGGTTTATGAATCGGCTATCCGTAATAATCTTGTAGTACGACAGATTATCGAAATATTCGACAACCCTACGACTTAAGAATCTTTGCCCTGACCCTCGATCAGGCTCTCCCGATAATTAGCACTCGTTTTTGTTTTAATTACAGTAATATTTCACGTCGTCCGGAAGGCCGGCGTGCCTCGCTTATTTTGTTCCCCTATTCCCAACAGGAAATTTATTTATCTGCAGAAATTCCGATTTGGATACAACATTATACTAAGAGTATACCTTGACTTTAATGTAAAAAGTTAGGAATTACGTTATAAGTATTGTAACATATTATAATATGCACGCGATGCCGTGTACATAGCTAACATATATATCAATAAATTGGATTGCTTGAATAGTCAATTTTAGCTCGATTTAGATTACCTTATGCATGGTAAAAACCAATTACATAACTAGGCAGCCGCTATTTTGATAAAAAATGATATAATAAGAGTCAAATATTTACATGTACTTTTTGCTAAATATATTTCCTAGTAAGAAATCAAATAAAAAAATTAGGAATAAAAAAAGAATTTTATTTTAAAACGGGACACATTGATTCCCGCGGCTGAACGAGAAACTCGACTAAATAATGACCATATTATACGTATTCCCATCTCGATGATCTTGTAATGGCGTATGCAATTAATATAAAGAGGCCTTTCGTCCTTTTAACGTGAAATGAATTGCCTGCCCGCCCAGCCCGAGACCTTTTCCGCACGGGAAATAACATTGACATTCTAACTCATGTGTCCCGAGAAATAGAGCTCACATTTGCAACTGACAGAGCCGCGGACCGCGGGAAAACTATGGTGCTTTCAGTTTTCACTCCATTTCACCAGGCTTTTTATTATTGTAATTTTATTTCGTTCGACGTTGTCCAGTCAGATTCTGTACCAAAACTAGCTCGTAGTCGTGTTGCAGGAAATCGTTTAAATTTATTATTATTCTTAACGGCTGACCGAATTTCCGGGTTTCCGGCTCGTAGCTGAGTTCGATTTGTAGTTATAAACGTTTTGCCTTGTTGTATTATAATTAATTTAATAACTTCGTAAGTAAACCGTAAATTAGTTATAACAAATTAGTAGAATATCGATACAGCATTTTTTTCTTTCCGCTACATTTGTTTGTAGTATCGCCGGTGGAAAGGCAAATAGGTTAATCCGCATTTAATAATATATACACGTTAGTGAATCATCCTATTTTCCGTTAATAAAAAGTTTTTTATATGTATTTCAATGATCTTGAAGTCGTGTTCTTATAAGTAAATTTATGTAGTTTCTGAGAAACCGAATACATACATAATATTAAAGAAATTTATGTTAACTTATTGAAATATTTATTTGACGCATCGGCATAGAGGACGTGGTCTATGAATTTAATCATATGCAAACGTATAATAGCAGCCGTAACCTAGTATGTATTATTTAACCTTCAAAAGTTATACCAATTCCTTTGCGGATGCATCCAAAGTACACAAGTTAGTGTAGTGTATAAGACAGTTGTAAACTAACGTTATTGTAGTTTTCACCCCATTTCACCAGGATTTACTGTCATTATATTCTGCGGTGGGCAAATCTAGTACGAAAACCTTGTGCTTTATATATTGCACATTACAAAACAAGTGAATTATTTACTTTACAAACCGAAATGACTACAGCTCTGATATCTTTCATCTCAAAATAACTTGCAATACCAGTTTATGACTTATTCCTAACTAAACTTATGAAACGTAAATTTACTGACAACAAGTAACCATATATCAAATTAAAAATATATTTTCTCAATTATGTAAGTAATACGTTCTCGCATTTTTTAAATTTCATATATTCTGTTGCTGTAGCTTGAAATAAAAAATATTACTTAAACAAAAATTAACAGTATAAGTTTTCACGTAAATATTTTATTTTTACTTTAATATGTAAGAGTGTATCGGGTAGTATATATCATAAAACGTCTGTATTTGTAGTTGTACCGCGACACGTAAGGAAACATTTTTTCCTCTTCGCCGAATTTGTTTAGCATCAAACATTTTGCTTTCGGTTCAGGTGTATTGAATACATCGCGGCGCGCTGCGTCGGCGTTTCCGGCGATTGCGCGATTTCTCGCTATTCAACGCGATCTCGCGATTCATTATATCAATACAAGCGACATCAACGACCTCATTGAGGATAATTGTGGACTTTGTGAAATAGTAAAACATCGTCATTACTCGATTATACAGTAGCGCAAGACACGGACCGAAAACGGTCGGATATAAAAATAATGTTATGGGAAATAATAAAATACAATGTGTACACACATTATTCCTTACGGGTTAAATTGAGATTTATTACCCATAACTTTTAAAGTTACCGAAGAATTATAAAAATTACTTGGGCTGCGTTTTGGAAATGATACCACCGTCGGCTTTTACAGTAAGGACTGGTTATTCAGTATAGGTAGCGAAATAGTCGATAGATAGGGGTGATGGAGATTTGTACCCGATGGGGTTACGATCATCGTATACGTGGTGATAAATCCGTCATAGTGGTTTTCTTTTAGCTTCTCGTGTTTCTGTGTCGGCCTGTGTATATCCAGCAGCTAAGAGAATTTTATGCCGGCATGATAGCGACGATTATCGAGGGATTGTAGACCTGTGAGTGGTCGCCGTCGTTTTTGGATTGCATTGTGCTTACCCTCAGATGCACTACAGTAACTGGTGGGGCAGGCGTGTAAATAACCGTGCTCACCGTGTGGCATGAGAACTTATTATGTCTGAACACGGGGATGCGAGTCAGACTAACTTTGTCTATACTCTGAGTATTTGAGAGTATATGATCGATACGGGAGGTATATACAGCGCTTTCGCTTACCTAAGTTGCTGTATGCGGTTGCCTGGTCCTCGCACGTCCACGAATCACGAGTATCACAGGGGTGTTGGTGGCCACCAGATCGTTCACTCACACGTAACACGACACTTAGTGTATATAATGCGGTGAAAGAAGTGGAAATAGTTCTTTTAATTACACTTAATATTAAAGCGGGTTATACACGAAGTATATAGCGGTGTAGCAGTAATTGTGCGTAATTAATGCGCACGCGTTGGCAATTGGGTCGTGTAATTGCAACAGTATCGCGAAGAGGAGTGCTGCACTTCTGTCAAAAGACAAAGTCGCCCCCGTATCGACACAACTTATCATTGTTAAACAAGATGGCGGGACATCCGCCTCACCAGTAACTTAATCGTGCTCCGATACCAAAAAGTTAGTCGGCGACAAATATTTAACCAAACAATGATGAGTAATATTACTACTTTGCACCATCGTGTCCTAACATCATAGCGGTTATCCTGTGCGTGTCCATTTTACAGCTCCATCTTCTTCTTCTTCTTACCCTTATCCCACATAAGTAGGGTCGGTACAACATGTTTGTCATGTTGTGGTATATGATTTGGCTTAATTTTTACGATCAGCCGCCTGCCTGACATCAGCCCTCTTTGGGATTATTTTCTTGTACCACTGTATTTATGATAATTATTATATAGTTACGAAGCCTGATAGGATCCTTTAGCTTTACAGCTCCATCGTCATTCGGATTTATTAGGGTTATCTACATACGTTAAACAGGAATCGGCTTGTCCCAGCACATTTGATCAAATATTATTGATAACTTGAGACGGCCGCATTTCCCACTGTTTACTATCGTAGATCCTAATTGAATATTGTCCGGTTGGTCAAGACTTATTATAGGGAACTACTCTATTATTCCATATGAATAAAAATAAGGTTTCTTTATGTTTCTGTAACGCTTACCAACTATATATAGGGTAAAGTTAATCTCAAAGAAAACTAATATACACATTAGTCTGGAATTCGATTGACTAGTGTTACGAATGAATAGTACATTTTCTCTCATATTCTGAGCCTTCTCAATTTCCTGTCCCAAGATTTACACGAGTACCGAAAATATGTACCTACCGTATATAAATAGACCGCGTGTGACGATACTGAATAGTGTTGTAAACGAAGGAAATAGCTTGTAAAGCCTTATTAATCTTTCATTCGGCGGATGAAAGCGAGCCAATGTTGTACAAACGCATGTGAACGACCTCTCTCTCAACCCCTCGCTTCTATAGAAAACATCCCTTTAACGAATATTCTGAATAAGGATACTGACACATTAAATAATATAAACTTTAAGCATAATTCTCCGATATACCAAATTTTACATGAAACTTTTTTTTACGAAATTCACACTTAGTTATATAAATACTATAATATTATATATACGTATAAATACGAATGTAACTCTATAATGAAGCACCGATGGTTTAGTTGATAGCGTATCCGGATACAGCGTCAAATTTCTCGATTTTATGTCAGTTACGTTGAACTTAACTCCTATGGAATAATGTCCAATTTATTTCTTTATTTAGATTCAATGAAAACAAAAGTATGGAAGAAGGATTAACGTCGCGCCAGACCGCCACAGGACTGAACAAAATGACGATGATGATGATGATGACGACGTGATGATGACGTCCCACTTCAAAAACTGTTACGGAACTCGTTGATGGGTAGAGACAGATATGTCTTGTTTGTACTCCTTTCGTTAAGTAATAACAAAATGCGTGTCTAGTAGGACTCAATGCCAAAATTGAACCGCGAAAAATTGAGAGTGCGTCCTTAAGGAAAACTTTGTGATCAAAATATAGCATGATGGTAGGGATATTTCTAAGTATGCCTGCCTAGCTACCACCCTCAAGTTGAAAATCTATCACCAAGTTGATGTCTCCCGGTAGGTGCACTTGAGAGCCAATCGACTCTAGGTTTGGCGTGTTTACCATCTTAGACCACGTCCTCATTTAACAACAGGTGAGACTGTTGTGAAACGCTGAAACCTATAAAGTATTTAAAAAAACATGTTTACTTTTTACTTCATAACTAAACCCATCGTAATACAATTTGGCATTAAATTATCTTAAAATCTGTAAAACGACATAGGATAGTCAGCTGGAAAAATAAAGTAATATCAATTATTGATGTCTTATAATTTTTGCAGGAGATACTCAAACTGATGAGTGAATGATATATGTGATTCACGCATTATTTTAGTTTTAGAAGTGGAATCCTTTTACGAAAGCTTACTTTCTGAACTACATTACATTCCTAATTTCTTACTTTGTATTTACTGTCTAATAAAAGATAGGCATAAAAATTTGTTACAAGCAAAAACAGCATTATTAACATTGGTAAAACAAGTTCTCGGTACTACGGATACTAAGTTATAAGTTCATAAACGTACAAGTAACATTGACTAACCTCATTTTGACTACAATACTATTATATAGTACTATATAATAGTACTATTATACTATAGTACTATTATATACAATACTATTATATACTATAATAAGGTTGTTATGAACAATAGGCCGTGGCCAATGAATATCAGATCAACGAAATGCTGATATGTTACTCGCCTTAAAAACTGTACTGATGCTCTGACAGAAGATTCCACGAAGGCAAAATAAAGAACAATTAAAATATGTCATTCACGACTACGCGAAATTGCATAATGCGTGAGATTTAATTTAAATTTAATTTGACGATATATAATTCCGCTTACATAGCAATATGTATAAGAAATAGGAAAAGTTTACTGTCAACCATAAAGTCCAAGGAAATTCTTGTCCAACCTCATTAAAGAGATAGTTGATCCCTTACTAAACATTCTAATAAAGTGACATCCATCTCGGCTTGGCAAGCAACTTCGCTAATAAAATGCTCTCACATCTCAATTTTACAGCGCAGTATATAGCTGTGAGTGCGACCTGAACCCAACACTTCACATTTATTCAAGACTCACATTTAGTGTTTCGTTTTATATCGACATAAAGATTAGGCGTAAGAGGTGCGCAGCCTATTCCACTGGCCCTCGTAAAAACGTCCTCAATTCGCCAAATGAGCAATGAAACCTGACGCCATGTCTTCTCTTAACCACTATTGAAACCAAAATTCAAGCCCAACGTATCTAAATTTTAGCAATTATCTCAGTGTTTAAGTGTATTATGAAATGACATGAACAAAAACTCGTTATTTATTAATGTTGTTATGATTCAATATGAGGTTATTTCTCTTATCAAGCTCCACCCAGTTTATCTAAAGTATTTCATCGACGTTATCTCCGCAACATAACTACGTGAAATTTATATCGTCCCTTAAAAATAACCTTGAGCGAAGCTATAAAACAACCCTTTGTTAATTCGCAGAATGTTTTATTAGCAAAAGTTAATTGCAATAAGTAAATACGGCCGGGAAGTGGGAAGCGAAACGCTCGAGGCGCTACCGTGACTCCATTTGTGAATTTAATTTTGTTCACCCTTGAAAGAGTTCCAGCGCGGCCGGTAATATTTTAACAGTTCGCAATATCTATGCTTTGTTTACATTCGATACTTATTCTAAATAGAACCGTATCGGTTTATTCAGTAACTATCTTGTTTACAAACTGAAAAAGCGTTTTTAAAATTATTCGAATATAAAATTAAGGTTGTAGGTTAACTCCTCAAATTTATACTATTTATTATTTTGATTTGTTAAACTCATTCATCATAGATCTGAGTGAAATATTTTGGCATTAAAGTTGCTTTTGTATAAAATAATACTCAAATTCCGTTTCTGACTTCGTAGTTTATTATAGGGAATTATACTTTGAAAAATGTTTAGCTTTTAATTCCTGTAATTCACAATATTGACATCAAAAGATATTTCTAATGGAGGTAGAAATAAATTACCTGAAGCAATATCGAATTTCATTTAAATTCAAAAAGCTTATTCAATTAAAACTTACCGAGATATGGGTCGAGTAGTGGTTCGAGTTGGTGGCGTCGTTGGAACGCTGCACGAAACACAAGTTTTCACGCGAAACCAATAAGTTGTTTCCGAGTTCCAAAGAGTTGTTCGTATAAAGCATCCCGACAAAATTGCAATTTGTATCGACTTAGGAAATCATAAATCCCGCGGACAAATACCAAATTGACTTTTATTGTTTACTGACAAATGATTCTTTGAACTTTATCCGCTCCTTTTGTTTAAGTTGTTTTGAAAATTTTGATTTTAATATAACTCATAATTTTATTGTACCGCCTTGAACTCTGTACTTTAATATATTGTTATAATGTATTACAAACATAGTCTATTAATAAAATTATAGCAAAAACATTTTTGAAAATGCAACGTAATTTTTTAAATAATGTTAGACGTTATATTTATTTCATCTTTCATGTACCTATATAATAAAGATTTACCAAATAAATATACCCGATTAGGTCATCAGTTTTTATTTCATTGGCAAAACTGAGAAACTGTCAATAGTGATATTTAATAAAGTATTTGACCGGTGTAAAAAAAAAATCTATCTCTATATTTCTTACATCTTTTAGCTACTTCCAATAATCTACGATATATAAATTATTCATTTGTTTTCTTTTCGTTTTTCTTAAAACGTACAACATTACATGTCACGTTAAAAAATCTGCCTAAATAATTCAAATTATTTTCAATAGTAGAATTATATAAATCGGTAATAACGTTCGAGTACTTTCTGTTTCTTGCATTTTGAGTGTTCGCTAGTCCCCGAGTGCAAGAAATCAATTGTCTTAAACTAGCTTAAAGGCACGTACTGTTGTTTCTTATACATAAAATACTTACTTATATATAAAAGTGAATACTCAGATAACGGAACCATTTCAAGATTTATCTCAAATCAATCAAATCAAAAATACTTTATTCAGTTTAGGCCCTAATAAGGCACTTATGAACGTCAAAGACTACTACCGGTTCGGAAAACAACCCAGTCATCGAGAAGAACCGGCAAGAAACTCGATCGGGTACATTTTTAAACATATATTTCCAATACATTATACAATGCTTTTAGTGGACGCACAGAGAGGAGTCAATTCCAGACATCACTATCATTCACATACTGATCCACTCTATAATATCCTTTTGAAACTAAAACCCGTTTGACATGGCGCTTAAATTTACAGTCCGGCAAATCGGTAACATGCTTTGGGACTTTATTGTAGAACCTAACACTATTACCTAAAAAACTATTACTGGTTTTGCTAAGTCTGAAACATGGGACCTCCAGTTTATTACAGTTTCTAGTATTTAGATTATGCCGGTCTTTTACTAAATTCAGTTTTTCAAAGTTTTTCCGGACATACATTAAATTATCAAGAAAGTATTGGGAGGGCAGAGTTAAGATACCGAATTCCTGGAATTTCGTTTTTAATGATTCGCGAGGTCCCATATTATATATTGCCCGAACTGCCCGTTTTTGTAATAAAAATATCGTGTCTACCTCAGCAGCCGTACCCCATAGCAGAATGCCATAAGACATTATAAGCTATGGAAGTAAGCGAAGTAGACTAACCTAGCAGTGGCAATATCTGTAAGCTGGCGAATCTTACGTATTGCGAATGCAGCGGAACTTAATCTGCTCGCCAGTTTTTTAATGTGAGGGCCCCATTGTAATTTAGAATCTAATGTAATTCCCAAGAATACAGTATTGTCAACTAACCCTACTAAATTCCCTTCGATCTTGATTCTACTATCAACCTGTCTAACATTGGGTAATGTAAATCTTATACATTTCGTTTTATCTGCATTTAGCAATAGGTTATTTAACGCAAACCAATGACAAATTTCACTTAAAGTATTATTCAGATGCCCGACCTCTGAATCTATCCTTTTCACTTTAAATATTAGAGAAGTATCGTCTGCAAAAAGCACCATGTCAGCAGAGTTATTAACCACTAGCGGTAGATCGTTTATGTATATTAAGAACAAAAACGGCCCTAAAATAGAGCCCTGCGGGACACCAATTCTAGCAAGCGATCCCGCAGAGGTTACCCCATGTATGTTAACTTTCTGACAGCGATCTTTTAAATAAGAGACTAGAAGGTCGAGAGAAGATCCACAAATACCATAGTGTTTTAATTTAAGTATAAGCGTACTATGATCAACGCAATCGAAGGCCTTAGACAAATCACAGAACACACCAATTGCATCCCGCGAATCCCCCCAGGCTCCTAATATATGATTTAGGAGCGTTGCACCAGCGTCAGTAGTAGATTTCGATTTTGTGAAACCAAACTGTCGACCATCCAGAAACTTTTGCACAGTAAAATATTCTACCAATTGTTTAAGCATAATCTTTTCAAAAATTTTACTTATCGACGGAAGTACAGAAATAGGTCTATAATTTCCAAGACTACTTCTGCAGCCTGATTTAAACAAAGGAACCACTTTGCTTACTTTCATTAGATTAGGGAAAGTTCCTTTTGATATACACTGATTAAATATATTAGCCAAATGTGGTGAAATAGTGACAATTAAGGACTGTATTACTATTACCGACATTCCCCATATGTCTTCGGTGTGTTTTAAATTTAATTGTTTGAATGTCCTTATTATTTCACCTGCACTAATAAATGAGAATTTAAATTCTGAATTTGTAGGTGCACTCATATTCTTTAAAAGAGCTGCGGCACCCTGGGCTGATGATGTTATACTTTTTGTTATTTGTGAAGGTATATTAGTGAAATAGTCTTGGAAAACAGTTGCTACCTCTGAACTGTTCGAAATACGTACTCCGTCGACACTTAGATTAAATGCGTTATCATTTATTTTATTTTTTCCTAATTCTTTATTTATTATATGCCAGACAGTCTTGGTCTTATTTCTAGACTCGAGAATTTTATTTCCTAAAAATTTTGCTTTGGCAGCTACACAAACACGTTTAAAAACTTTAGAATAATTCCTAACGTAGGCATGAAATGATTCACTATTTGTTAGTGATTTCTTATAATATAGATCATACAAACGATCTCTACTTATTTTAATACCTGTAGTTGCCCATTCACTAAATTTTTTTACTTTCTTTACACTAATAACTTTTCTTGGGCAATGTTTACTAAATTCAGTGCTTATGATATTAAATAAGCTGTCATAATCACTTTCTGGATCTTTATTAATAAAAGTCTTGAAAGATAACTTTTGTGCAATATTATGATTTAAAAGACCTAATCTATTTTTGGATATAAGCCTAGTTGTTTTCTTACAGTTACTGCTAGGTTTTTCACAATTTATTTTAACAAGGAGCCCTTTGTGGTCAGACCGTATCCCAGTAACAATACTACCGCCAATGGTCTTGAAGTCAGTAAAAACATTATCAATACAAGATGCAGTTTGAGATGTACATCGGGTTGGCTCATTAAAAACAGGATGCAGGTTGAACGACCTAAATAATGATGTGAACATAGTGACCTCTGGCGACGTACTTAAAATGTCTATATTGAAGTCACCACAGATTAAAACTTGCTTAATACTATTAAATATTTTTATAAGAATTTCCTCCATTTTTTGTAAGAATTGGTGAATATTTGAAGATGGAGGTCTATAAACCCAAAGAATAATTAATTTATCCATCTCTGCACAAGCCACTTCACAAATATGATACTTCACAGATACGATATTCTCCTGTATGATTATGTATAATAGGTGATAATAGGAACCACACTAGCCAATGTTGCTGTTATTTAGTTGTAACGCTTATTTGATATTTCTTGTCTACTTCTTACATTTCATTTGGTTCAGGTTTAGTTATTAAATTGTAATATAGCAACGTACTAAAACAAGCATTTCTAAAAAACGCTTTAGGTGTAATATGTACAGAGGGTGCGCGACAACTGAACACGGGTCGTTTCTGCTGTTCTAGATTAACCGAATTAATGTTTTTAATACTGTTTTTATTACTTTTAATTTGATTCTCATTCTCCATGTTACATCTATACTTAATACTTTATAATATCATAAAGAGGTAAAAAGTTTGTGACGTTGTAGTCGCTAATCTCAGGAACTACTGGTCCGATTTGAGTAATTCTTTCAGTGCTATATAGCTCATTTATCGAGAAAGGCTATATATCATCCTGCTAATGTCAATAGAAGCGGAACACCAATGAAGAATATTTCAAAATCGGAGTATTTTCCTCTTGAGAGCTTCCGCTGCGTGTTAGCGTTAGCCCAAAATAACTATTCCACGCGAACGAATTTCCAATCAACTAATACAAATTAGTGATACTATTATGGTTCATCATAATATCATCAGTTACATGAGGTACGGCTATGCGCAATCTCGCTCAGTGCTACTTTTTAACAGCATATAGGCATCAACAGTCGACAGATCTTCGCCTTTCGATAAAGGATGCAGTTCTTATAATAACTTCAATACAGCGAAGTATTTTACGGATGTCATATATAAAGAAGAACTTGATGATTTTTTCCAAATGAATAGCTTCATATAAGAAGACCTGGCTTCCCTCCGCACTCCACGAGCGTGGCGACGCGACGTCATAATCACACCCTTTAGATAATTCTATTCACCCCTCACCACAGTTTATGACGTGGAAAGATATTCAGGAACAAAACGGGGTCCATAGCTGCGAGACTAATGTCACGGGAAAAACGTTTACGACGCGACCAAGCGGTGGATAGCGATCTTAATGCTTGAAAATTAATCTAAATGGGCATTTAAAACAAGCAAACGTGTGGCGGATTTACGGGTTTGAACGTTTCGCTACGTAAGCGCATACATATTGTATGAAATTAATGTGAGTTTAAAGCAATACCCAGTCTCTAATGCTCATAAGTAGATTATTCACAAACGTTAAGTCCGCGTTCTGGGTTATGTTTTGCATTACTATCGTCATTAGATAAAGGTTTATTGCCAGTAGTTGGATTATATACATGGATACATCGTAATTCTATTGCTTTTGTATACTTCATTATAAAAGTTTTAATAAGATAAAACGTAGCATCTGTAAAAACATCAAAGTACTAAGATTAAATTATTCGAAACTAATTATAATACTGGAAAAATATCAACGTTATGAAGCTCTCGAGAATGATTGTTTGTTTGAACGCGCTAATCTTTGAAACTACTATATACATATATTAAAGTAGTACATTCACTTGAAGATAGTATATAAAGGATAAGATAATAGCTTATTGTCAGTAAACAATTTATCATCTGTCCACGTGCCCTAATACTTGAGTTGAGCCGACATTGTGCTATAGTTGTTAACCAACATGACAAAAACATAAAGAATATTACATGAAGTCGCGTGCCGACGTATAATAAATCACGTTTAAGTAAAATTTTAAATACTGCTTTCCGTACGTTATTTCTGTTACAATAAATATATTCCAGTACAATGTCTGCATACAAATAAAATTATTTGTATATTTACCTTATTAATGGCTGTTTTATATATGATACATTTTATTATAAACAATTAGAACATTCTAGTTCATGGCGTGACTTAACTAAACAAGTATATTAGATGTATAAACCTAGTCTTGCCATAAATACTGAAACAAATAAAAAAAAATGTTTTTTTGGCAAATAACATTTATTACTTTTGCAGTGTGTTAGTTTAATACATAAATATAAAACAATTTAAATATAAATAGCTTATTGGAAGTGGTCTCCATTGGCTGCAATACAGTGCCTTAAACGCACGCACGCACGCAGAGGCCAGTTATTAATAGAAGCACGCTCTCTTTCCACGGGAAAATTCTTCATTGCCAATCGTACGGTTTGTTTTAAGGTCAAGTTTGGCAAGACTAGGTATATATAAGCGCGTCTCGGTGTGTCCAAGTAGTAGTCCGGTTGTTTGTAGTCCGGTGAAGCTATAAAGACCTTGCCAGGTCAATAGCATAGTCAGTGCGAGAAAAAAAAAAGCGTCCAAGTACAGTACTATTTTGGACATCAGAGCGAATACGCAGAGAAATGAGGGACAAAAATCTTCAAAGGGACTCGACTACAGTATTATAACTATAACTGTAGTGTAATTAAGTGACTCTGAGTTTTGTCTTTACAAATACAAAATATATTTCTTCTTACGCAAACGGCATTTGATTAGCCTACGGGCGTACAAATTTATAGGTGTAAGACTATTTTAGCCAAAATTTCAATTCGAATGTTATGTCCAATAAAAATAACACTATTTGAAAGTCATCTTACACAAAATTCTGTTAAAATATTAAAAGAAATTACAAGAAATATAAAAAAGCACATTCTCAACTTCGGAAAATTGTTTTCAATTTATTTCATTAGCTTCGAAACTGGTCGAGAGTAGTCGGAGGCGTCTCTCACGTGAATACACAACGACGGTTAAGCAAATAAACTTGTTAGCGAGAACTACGCCATGCATAGAGAATGAACTACCAACTCCTCACGCGTTCCCTCCTTACCTGCTTCGTTCAAATGTGTTCGGCCCACGATCCAGTCGTATAGTTCACGGGTTACTTATCCATCTCTCGCTTTACTAACAAACTAGGATCTACCGATGGTATCTACCGTCGTGCAAGCCCACCCAAATATAGAGATTTCGAATCTCTATCATAACAATTTGTCAATTATCATTAATTAAATGCAGTATTTATGGGGCCAAAGAGATTATTTTATTCGTTTTTGATTTCATGCTATAATAAATAATTTGCACCAGCTATGTCTCGCTGTTTCACTCGAGTTTAACTTTTCCCTGCCTCGATCCGCGCTATCACTTCCTTCACAATTAGCGTACTTTTTTGTCGTACAGTTTTGTATGTTAATTACTCTGCTCTTAGAAGTCGTAGGGTGACGTTTTATAACCCATAATACTCAATAAATGTATGTAATATTTTAATGTAAACGTAAAATTAAAAAAAAAACATTATACGGTGTTATGTAACCAAGATGAAAGTGAAACTTTTTTTCGGATCGTAGGCATTTAACTGAAAATTTTCTGAAAATAATAATTCAGACGATACACACATTGGTTCATGATTGCTCTGCCGAACGACAGAGGCGGAAACTTTGAGGCGATGGAAAAAACGGTTTACTTTAAAATTTTGAAATATCATCGTTAGTTGTAGAGAACAAAGTCTAACACATAAGAAACAAACAATCGTTTGAGCTTTATAATACTAGGCATTAATATTAAGTTCGTAACGTTTTCTATATAAATATTATATGACTCTATAATTTGAACAATCCTATACTGAAAAATAAATGTGTCTGTAGTGACTACAAATACCACATTATTTAGCTTATTTATTAATTATTATTTATTAAGTACTTATTTATTAAGTATTTTTAGTTATTACTTGTTTGTAACTTTATATAAATCCAACGGAGAAGTATTCAATCGCATTAGGAAATTCGAAAGAACTATCTGAATAGTGAACGTACCGTTTCATTTCGCTTTCTGTAAAATTACCTTTGAATACCGATCGCTCTTTCGCATTCATGAATAGCGAAATGAGAGTATTCAAAACGGATCTCGTTGTTTAAATTACATTTATACATGAGTTATTTACTCCTGTGTTGTTATATTTAAGTTAAGTTTAAGTTATATTTAACCCCTAAGAAATTTATTTATGAAACTAACTTTTCTATTGAACGAAACAATATTTGTTTATTTATTCCATACGTTGCTTACAAGAATTCACAAATGGACCAAATACAGTCACAAATTAGTTTCCTTGCAATTTCCCGGTACTGAACAAACGGTTTTGTCACAGTTCAGGACCGAATTCAGTCAGTAAAATGAAGTATTAATAACAGCAGCTATGTTTATTATCGGTTTCTTTAAGTATGTTTTAAAATGAAGCAAAATCCGATAGATGAGAAGCTAATCAGATGTTAAATCAATGATCGTTGAATAAGTGGTACTTGTTTATAAAATTTAAATTTTGTCATTTTTTTCTATTACGGTGTTAGTAAAATGGCTGTTATAAACTAATATTAGAATCATAGTCTACATCTCTGTATTTCATCCTAGCACAGGCTAAGCTTAACTTGGAATTAAGTAGCCGCGTGTAAGATAATTATACACAAGTATTTATATAACACTAGCGACCCGCCCCAGGGTTATCCTTTAGAGATAAATATATACCATCATGGACTTTTTTATCGGTCTTTTTAAGTTATACAATTCGGTAGTACATTAATTTTATATATCTCGTAAAGTTTAGCCAGCGTTTGCGATTTAAGCGCACAAAAATATGTTCGTTACGACATCACATTACAAATCTTTGAATTTTTCAGTTTTACTCTTCTATAATATGTATGTATTATATATATAAACCTTTCTCTTGAATCACTCTATCTATCGCTGAAAACTTTATTCATTAATCCGTTGAATAGTTTAAAAGATCTAAGGGAACAGACAGCTGAAGTGACTTCATTTACATAATATGAAAAGAAAAGAAGTAGGAAAACGAAACTAAAATATGTATTGAATATCGATATAGGCACTAACATTGCAAACTAGAACAAAACCCACTTAATATAATGTAAATGTAACATGTTTTTCTACATCTTTTTAACACGTATCATTTGGCAACGTGACAGAATGAGACAGGGTTCAACTTCTGTACATCTTTAAAACACGTGTAATATCTTCAGTAAGAAAAATATTGCAAACGCCATGATACTTAATTATTGAAGTTATTAGATTGAGTACAAGTAAACAGACAACATCTCAATTATGTTTTGTAGTTTACAGACGTCATACGGAAATACAAGCTGTGCCCACGACTAACTGCGCGGGGAATTTAAAATATAGACACAGTGATATATTCAAACTCGACATCGCCTATTTAACCGGCCTCACCCTTTATGAGAACGATTCTGTTTTTTGAGACGCAGAGTGGCACAGGAGCATCTAGTTGAGATACTTGCACTATGAATGTATGATTCTGACTCTCGGGACAGGATGTGGTATTCAAAACATTTATCAGCCGTGCCTCAAATATATACTTATTTTTCTTTTGATAGATATGCAGCACACCAAAACTATTATTTTATAACCTAATAAATAAGTCGTTTTTTATCTAATTTTAAAGACAAGTAGATTGTCTAACAGTCTCATTCGGGAGCGAGTCTCACCCAACAGCCTTACCATCATCTAATCTCATCTTAGAAATAATTATAATATTAAATTTACCGTCAACCCAACAGCCGGAAAGTTATAGCATTATGATAAAATTAAAAATAAACCTGTTAACAAAATAAAATAATATTATACATAAACTAAGATTTTCCAGAAAACTTAGTAATAGAAGTCTAGTTGTTCAATAGTGATTCATTATACCGGTCATTTTTAATGTCTATAATTATTTTATGACAAATATTATAATCAAACCACAATAAAAACAATAGTAACAACCTCATAATGAACAATACCATCGCCTTCATTTATTTTATACGTGATGCTAACAGAAAACTTATCGTGGCCAAATTAGCGAATGTAAACCAAAATAAACATAAAAAAATTGCGCATGTATTGTTAATATTACCTATGTTCATTGTTTAATACTTCCGAATATAAAACAGTATTAAAGTAATAGGTCTCATGCCATCTATTAATTATAAAAGTATATGTGTTGATTGCAATACCAGACCCACAGTTGATATAGTAATTTAAAAACTGTAAAAACAATATTAAAAGCCGTATAATGAATAATTTGTGTTTTAGCTAAAACTTGAGTGGCAAGTTCATTTCTATTATTAATATTATGTTTTAATTTTTTTTAGTTCGCATTACCCACTATTTTGTAACTTGTGGCATTAAGCTCCCCAGTGCGTGAACTAAAAAGTGCACTAAAGTATCGATTCATTCATTTAACACTAACAAAAAGCATCGCTGAAGCAATACATACATTACAGCATTACAAATTATACTATACGGTATTAGTTACCGAAGAAATATTATTGAGTTTCAGAGTCTCTCTCGGTTCACGTAAACTTTAAATGAATCTAGCTCCGTCAAATTTTTGCCCTACGGAACTGGAGTTAAAAAGCAAAGAGAGATTATGAACTGTTGAGATTATTAGATGAATTGGACATTCTATCTTTGAATTATAAATAACCCCATAACGTCATACCCAAATACGCGTCTGTGGTTCTCGCTAAGTCGTCCCGTCCCTCCCTCTATTCGGGTCTTCCTTTGACTGATATATCCATTATTATTGCCCTTAATAGCGTCAGACTTCGTATTTATTACAAGAAACGTTTCAAATATAAGCTGAAGTCGTGTTAGCGCTTAATTAAACTCTCTCTTATAATTTTAGATTAAGATATCCAAGGTATGTTTTGTTAAGACAACATTCTTGTATAAAAGCTGGTTGTTTTTTTGTTTATTCATGATTTTAGGGTCCAAACTGAATAGGAGTTCTACTAACAAGTAAAGTTTAATGATTCTTTCTGTTCTTATCAGGATACTCGGACAGAACAGTTTGTCACTTCCCCTTACATTTTTACTGTATAATGTTTTTGGACTAGAGGTATGAATTTAAACAGTTTTTACCTTTTGTTTTTACCAGAATTAACCAAAAAAGTGGTTTAACTACTGTGAGTCGTTTTTTTTGTAAATATTTTATGAAACAATCAATTTATATTAAGCGGTTTTCAAAGTATGTGAATGTTACTAAGCCATTTAAACATAACGGTGTTTTATATAAAGTGGTCAGATTAACAACTAAAAAAGCGTATAATAATTAATGATCAAGATGGCGTCTATATAGAAATAGCAAATAGGAGTGGTATTATACAATACTAGCGGGCCCGGCGGACGTTGTCTTGCCTTGATAATAAAAAAAATCTAAAATTCAACCACAGCGCCACCTATCGGGTCCAATTGTGAATCTAAACCATTCTCGGATTCATTCGAACACGCACACAAAATTTCATCAAAATCAGTGCAGCCGTTTAGGACGAGTTCAGTGACATACACGTACAGAAGAAATTTACATAAAGATAATTGTATTTCAATTCAATACTAAAATATGAATTTGTAATTCTGAAAACTAACAAAGAAGAAAATTATACGGGAGTTATATTATTTTTGTAAATAGAGATAATACGCTAATATTTACTTACCCTATATTATTTATCTATATTACCTACTTAGTTTATTTTAACCGCAAAAACAGTTTATACGATCGTTTACAATCATAAAATGCATAAATTAGCTCAGAAAGTAAGTTTCATTAATCCGGTAGATTCGTGTTACCGTGTATATATACCGTATGGTATATAGTGATAAAGCTTTTGCTAACAGTTTGAGGAGGCGCGCGTCGCGTCGTGTCGTTAGCGCTCCTCTAGACAGCTGTTGCCTTAAAATAAAGATCATTACGGCCTACGCCTTACCCACATGAAACTCTACAAAAGCCATGTTAATTATCAAACAACATTCAACATCTCATAGCTTTTTGACAACGTGAACAATTTCAAACACTTATATGATTATTTTTACAGATCCTAAAAAAGTGTTTTGGACACTATAACAAAAATTTATTAATAACTAGCGTGTGCCCGCGACTTCGTCCGCATGGAACCTGATGCAAAAAACAGTAATTCGTTTACTGTGTATTAGATATTATTTATGAATTATATAATATCCTGTTTCTGTAAGAGATTGAATTGCATTTACCTACTTACTCTTTTCGCGTACTTAACTCGAGCCGCCATTCAAATTACAAAAACTGTTAATAGAATTTTTATCATTAAAATGTACAGACAAGTTACATTTACATTCATATTATATGTATAGACTAGCCGACCCGCACCCACTTCGTTGGGCGGTAATAGGAATTATCAAGCTAAACTGTTTTTCTAGAACTCAATCATATATCTCTCATCGTTCATCAGAAACGTTTTCGTTGGACCACTTTTTCTCCAACTCTCCAGATATTACCCCCTACAACCTCACAAACTTTACCTCTTTATTATATTAGTATAGATAATATGATTAGTTAATAGCTTCTGCCCGTGACTTCGTACGCATGGAATAGTTATTTTAGGCTAAGACGCAGCGGAAGTTCTCAAAAGAAAAAATACCCCGATATTAAAACATTTTTCATTGTTGCTCCGCTCCTATTGGTCTTAGCATGATGATATGTAACCTAAGACAATCACAACTAACGTGGCTTTATATTTTCAAAATCGGTTCATTAGTTCCTGAGATTACCCCTTACAACGTCACAAACTTTACCTCTTTATAATATTAGTATAGAGTAAGTTACTTATCTAGTTTATTATTAAGTTATTATATGTTAATGGAGTGTATACAGAGGCAAAATGTCTATCATTATGATACTCCTGTATGTTCAATATGCTAGTCGCACATAATGTTGGGTCAAATAAGTGAGAATAAAAACTGAAACATCGAAAGTGGGCAGCGGCAACCCCCAAACCAAATTAATTCCGTTGACCTTACAGGCGACATTTTAACATTGGAAAATCCCTCGTATACACTTTCCATCGCCTGTTAAGTGCTGAGCTTACACGGATCAGTCGACGACGGCAGGGCGATGGAAGTCGAGACTGTGAAGGGGTCGACGTTCACGGAGTCTGCGCGGGATGGCAATCGATAAGACCGCAGCTTCTGCGACCTGGATCCCTGTTACTCTGCATGCACTCCTTGTAACCTAAATCGTAGGCTCTACACGTTACGGAATAACAGAGTCGCCAGAATTACTCTCCATTCCGAATCACCGAGCAAAATACTTCATCGCCACGAACTTACTTTCAATTTCAGGTTCATCAATAACTACGAGTACTAATGTTAATACCTAAGTGATGTGAGACAGTTCGGGTTTCAAGTTACTTTATCTATTTGATAACAATCTAAAGCTAGAGAAAGTATAGTTAACACAGATGCTTAGGTGCTTAGGTTAGCACAAAGGATGGATTTTTGGAAATATATTCTCCAACGTGTTTCCTTTCCTGAGATATACGGCCTATAGAAAACTTCGAAGGGTCCATGGTTAGTTATATATATGTTACAGGTTTATCAATAACTACGAGTACTAATGTTAATACCTAAGTGATGTGAGACAGTTCGGGTTTCAAGTTACTTAAACTAAAGCTAGAGAAAGTATAGCTAACACAGATGCTTAGGTGCTTAGGTAAGCACAAAGGATGGATTTTTGAAAATATATTCTCTAAGGGGTTTCCTATCCTGAGATATACGGCCTATAGAAAACTTCGAAGGGCCCATGGTTAGTTATAAATATGTTATTCATAAACATGGTTTCCTCATAAAGTACCTAGTTAGCAATGTAGTTATATGGGTAACATACAATATTATAAAAAACAACGACTTACAGTAAATTGTACGTAACTTCTCAAGTTACTTTATCTATTTGATAACAATCTAAAGCTAGAGAAAGTATAGTTAACACAGATGCTTAGGTGCTTAGGTTAGCACAAAGGATGGATTTTTGGAAATATATTCTCCAACGTGTTTCCTTTCCTGAGATATACGGCCTATAGAAAACTTCGAAGGGTCCATGGTTAGTTATATATATGTTATTCATAAATATGGTTCCCTCTTAATGTAGTTAGCAATATAGTTATATGGGTAACATACAATATTTAAAAAACAACGACTCACAGTAAATTGTACGTAACTTAAGAGTACAAGCAGAATCGTAGTCCGGTGAAGCTGTAAAGACCTTGCCAGGTCAATAGCGTAGTCAGTTCGAACGCAGAATAAGAGTCAAGTAGTTTTGAAACTACAATATGCTTACCAACGATATGAATAATCTACCTAATAGAGTACCTAAGTAGAACAGACATCTTTCCTGTTTAATTGCATATGTTGGTTACTTCTTGGGAATTAACAACAGATATTATTCAATCAATTATTTTCGATCTATTTTACTTGATCAAAAGATTGTTACTGCCATTGTCAAATGGGTAATAATATTACAGATGTCTTGTGATAACTTTAATATTTCCTCAGGATGGTTGCTCCCTTGTTAGAAAAAAAAAAAAAACAAGCAGAATAAGAGTCAAGTAGTTTTGAAACTACAATATGAATAATCTACCTAATAGAGTAAGCAGAACAGACATCTTTCCTATTTAATTGTGTATGTTGGTTACTTATTGGGAATTTACAACAGATATTATTCAATCAATTATTTTCGATCTATTTTACTTGATCAAAAGATTGTTACTGCCATTGTCAAATGGGTAATAATATTACAGATATCTTGTGATAACTTCAATATTTCCACAGGATGGTTGCTCCCTTGTTAGAACTATCCAGGGAGTTTTTGTGGCAAGTCCGAATCCATGCTCCGCGATATTATTTCCCATCTGCTCCACTTGTGCACAATAACCGAATTATATTACGTAAAACACCACCAATATTACAAAATATAAAGTAAAATAACATAGCATTATGTATAAAATCCACTAAATGGCATACTAAGCTCCTGCTTAAAACTCACGGTGATATTGTTATTATCAAAACATGTGATACAATGAAATAATATTATGATAAGACACATATTTTAATATTGCGAGTTCATATGCTAAATGATCTCTTTCCATTTCAGTTCAAGACGTTTTATTATTTATGTAAAATTGTAATATAACAAAAATAATGCGTAAAAGATTACCGAATTATATTACGTAAAACACCATCAATATTACAAAATATAGGGTAAAATAACACAAGTTTATGTATAAAATCCACTAAATGGCATACTAAGCTCCTGCTTAAAACTCACAGTCAAATCAAATCAAATCAAAAATTTCCCCTATAATTTCCTCTAAATCACTTTCCATTACAGTTCAAGACGTTTTATTATTTATGTAA
>MU161199.1:31672-49009 GCA_015888305.1 Antheraea pernyi | reverse complement strand
TACCTAAATAGTTTGACAAAACAGATGGCGCAATAATGCACACAGACGTAAACTGTCTTAGATAAAATGTGGAAGTAGGATGACATATTCTCAATATCGGTGGTGAAAAATAAATAGTTATAGGTTGCTTAGATATGGGCGGATAGGCGGGGCTGCCGTGAAAAAGAAGCTAGCTAGCCAAGTTTTAATAAGGCGCTGGCGAAGCGCTTATGATGTATCTATAGTTACTACTGGGCGCCCAGTGGTTGATATTCGACCATAGTTCATTGATTTTTTAAAGGGATAAATATTATAATAATAGTTGTATGTTATATCGTTGTTGAATGTAGAATGAAAAAGGGTAATTGGAACGTAAGAGTAAAATAATACATACAGTCGAGCATAGCAACCTCTTTCAAACCTTTTTTGAAGTCCTTTATTGACATATGTCAAGATGTCTTTTTTATTTACATGTGTGTATATGTTGTGTAAAATTGAAGCAGTAGTGTGAGTAATGCATATTTTAATTAATTTAATGTACTTCTAATGCATTTTATATAAAATAAATAGCTTTCTGCATTTCTCCTCCCTAAGAACTTTAACTATGCCAAAATTCATGTTCATCCGTTCGCGCATTTCTCTCAAAAAGGGATACAAAGTTTAGGCTCCACGTATTTATATATATGATGATGATGATGATATATATGATAATGTGATTGACAAATATATCAAAGCAATATTAAAATCTATACATATAATAAGAATGCAAATCTATCATGTTTGTACTTTTTAGATTTTTGTGAAAAGCATTGTCGAAAAATAAGTAAGAAAATACATTTTAATCATTTCTTAAAATGTCTGTCGTCCGTCTCAGGTGTCTAAGAATAAGTAACAAAATACATTTTAATCATTTTTTGAAATGTCTGTCGTCTGTCCGTCGGTTTGGTTGGACACGCATCACTGCTAAAATATTGCGTTCATGATAGCTTTTCAATAAAGCATATATTCGAGTAACATTTATTATTTGTTTCATTAAAATCGGTTCGTTTTATCAAAAGTTATTGTAATTTTAATGGCGACGCGACTTAATTAGGAGAGAAGAGTAGATAGTAATTAAGCTTAATACATTCTGATGAGTTTATTAGTTATTGTTTAGTGTCACAACTAGTCTTGAATAAATTCTTTTATCAATTTTATAGGGATTGGCTTCTAACTATAATAGAAATATGTACACACCTCTTAATATAATTAATTGAAGTTTATTAGTTCCCTCCGTACTCGCTTCTGATTGGTCGCGGCCAATCGGATTATTACGATTCCGTTCACTATATGTAAGATCTTTTAATGCGTATTATATTATACCTAATGCGTATACGTAGCCAATTATTGACAAGGTTTATGATGACTGATAAAGAAACAAGAAAGGAACCATAACATCCGCAAAGTAGATACGTATAATTATATGAGGGAAAATACGTCTATATGCATAATCATATTATAATCAATAATTCATAATAATCAATAAGCGGCCACTTGCTTATTGAATAATATAACACTTCTAATGTTATCAGTCACGGACTGATATATCAAACGTTTATTTATTCAATAGGCAGATGAGATAAAATATTAACTTTGAGATAATTTATTTTTGCAGTGCATATTATTTTATCAGGCATCTAGAACTTTCTTTTTCTATTAACGACTTTTTTATACTATTGTTAAATGTTGGTGATTAAATAACGTAAAATTGCATGCAATTGCTTTAATATAACCTCTATAATTTCAGATAATAAACTGCTCCTTTCCCTTCTGAACCCAAAACCTCTATTACTTAAAATACACACCCTGTATAACTTAAACTAATAATTTCAGTTACTCAATGAATCTAGAACTTTCTTTTTCTATTAACGACTTTTTTATACTATTGTTAAATACATGGATGTTGGTGATTAAATAACGTAAAATTGCATGCAGCTGCATAATATACAATAGAACCTTGATAAAGTAAAAACTTCTATAATTTCAGAAAATAATCTGCTCCTTTCCCCTCTGAACCCAACACCTCTATTACTTAAAATACACATCCTCTATAATTTAAACTAATAATTTCAGTTACTTAAAGAAATGTTTCGACGAGCCCTATAACATAAACTGTCTGCCAATGAGTCATTTCGAATGAATGTACAAAACAAAGTATCTCGAAATGTATCGCTTGTACGTGTTTACAAGTTAAATTGTTAACATAAACCATAAGTATACAATCAGCTCTCTATTTAACATAGAACATCAAATTGATGTCTCGATAATCGAACTGTTTAAAACAAAAAAAAATCACAGAATCACAGACTTTTTTCAGTAGACGAAACTTTAAATAAAGTTTTATTTTTATGTAACATGTATTTTATTTTACTACTTCTTCTGGCGCTTTCGAGTAACAATAGGAACTGTATATTAACTCATTAATCACTCTCTAACATAAACTCTTGATAAAGTGAAAGTTATATAACCTAAAATATTTTGTTTTTCTTTTGGTTAAACTTAACGAGGTTCTACTGTATATATATTTTTCGAGACGTTCGACAGATGTAAAACATTCAAGTCAAGTTAAGCCATTGGGAGATAGAAATAGTAACTCACAAAGAAGCAACGGAGCGTATAGTAGTAGTAGTCCGGTGAAGCTATTAAGACTTTGCTAGGTAAATAGCGTAGTCAGTTCGAATAAAAAAAGGAGCGTATAGTTTACGCGTAGAAGATGTTTGACCATATAAGAAAGCGTCATGCCATTCGCTGTGACGGCATACGGGTCAATTTTACTGTCAAGATTATCCGGTAAATGTTTCTCATCAAAAATATGTCTTTTTTTAAATGTGAAAAACCTAACGTGAGTAGGTGTGCCCGGAACAGTTGTATGTTTATAAAGTTCATTGCCGGCGCTGTGAGCCGTATTTATATGGACTTCTCCAAAGTAGGTTCCATGTATTAGAAATATGTCGAACACAGCCTAATAAGAATTTGGAATTTTTGGTGGGATCTTCATTTGTCACGTAGTGGATTTTATATTTTATTCATAATCTTGTGTTATTTCACCCTATATTTTGTAATATTGGTGGCGTTTAACGAAATATAGTTCGGTTATTGTGCAAAAGTGAAGTGGAGAAATAATAACACGGAGCATGAATTCTGAAATACCACAAACACTCCATGGAAAGTTGTAATAAGGAAGTCACCATTTTGTTAGAACATTGAAATTATCATAAGACACTTGTAATATTATAACCTACTCGACAATGACAGTTTGTTACCAAAAATAAAGAAAAAGTAGGAAAAATAAGGAATAGACGGTAGTGACTTTATTGTTATGTTTACTGAAGGTTTTGCTCTAACGACTAGCATAACTATAGGGTGGCAGAAAGAAACTATAGGGAGCAAAACGCCACGGGCCTTGTCCTAACAGACCCCAGAACTTCTGGAATCTCCAATTTAAGGAACTCTATGTAACAAGACAGACTATGTAGCTTAGATTTACTAAAATTAAATTACAATTTTACTGGGGCCTCTTCCAATGGATTTGCTACCGAAGCCAGTATAGTTATGCCACTGATTAACGGTTAAGTAAATTACAATGAAAACGAAGGAAAAATTAAATAATTACAACTCTCGATCAAAATAATTGTCGTAATTGAATGACATCTTATAATATGTTTGTAGATATGTAGGTTTATCTAGTTTTATAGCGATATCTCATCTCGTTTAGATAAAGCTTTCGTATCTCTCTAGCGAAGATCTATGGCTCAGAGCGGCAATGGTTTTGATTTTAGAAGATAGTGTTCGACCTTGAAAAATGTCACATGTTCTATTAAACTAACTTCGAGATCCGAGACTTCGCTTATATTATTGAAGTTCTAGAGAGTCATCACTAACTTTTAGTAGTCCAGTGAAGCTGTTAAGACCTTGTCAGATCAGTACGGTAGTCAGTTCGAGAAAAAAAAGATCGGGGACACTTCTATGTAGAAGTTATTGTCAAGCGAAGCTCTGCCCGGATATATAGTCAAAGTGCTTAAAGAATGTTAATTGTTTTCTCTGACTGACCGATTTTACGTTTGTTTATTAGTTTTAGTTAGTTAGTTTAGTTAATAGTTAGTTTTAATAGTACTATTTGGTACTCTAAGATACACAGTAGGATGTCCGTTATTTATCAAGTGGGCTTTTTTGTGTTGGGTCATCTATTTATTAGCCATAGCCTAAAAACATTTAATTGTCAGGTCAGTAGCGTAGTCAGTTCGAGACAAAAAATATAAGGGACACTTCTATGTAGAAGTTATTGTCAAGCGAAGCTCTGCCCGGATAAATAGTCAAAGTGCTTAAAGAGTGTTAATTGTTTTCTCTGACTGACCGATTTTACGTTTGTTTATTAGTTTTAGTTAGTTAGTAGTTCAGTTTGGTACTCTAAGATACACTGTAGGATGTCCGTTATTTATCAAGTTGGCTTTTTTGTCTTGGGTCATCAAATTCTTAGTTCATAACCTAAAACATTTAAGAAAAAAATATTTTTTCCGATACCATTTATAACGGTGTCTAAATGACGATACTTTTGCCATTCATTTAACATGGGGATTTTGCACATTTTAGAAATTAATTTTTATCTTGCTTGATTTACTGAATAGCTTACTAATTTTCCATTCATCTCCATCCATTCAGTTAATTCTCCATCTACTATGATCCTTTGGGATGTAGAAATTTTGATATCGGCGTTAAAATTTATTAGAAAAATCAATAAAAATAGATCATACAATTATATCATGCAAAACTACAAATGAAAACTTACAGCCTATATATACATCTCTATAAAACATAGATTGTAGTTATAAAGATATTGTTGAAATTGGTGAAGAAGTCGAGGCAGTCATAAGGACTGCCGACGGAAGTGACAACTCTAAAAACAAGGGACTGATCTTTTTTCAATTTTTATATCAATTACAATCTGAATTATTTAAGTTTCAATATGGCAATGTTTCTTTATCTGTTCGTCTACTTATTTATTTATAACTGGAAAATTACTAAAGCGATTTACGTTAGACTTGGTACGTATGTTAGCTGGCCAGGTTTTAGTTTTGTTACATCAAGTATATATATGGAATAAGTTTAAAGTACATTAATTGATATGAAACGCCTTTGTAAAAAGTAGTGGTGGTCTACTGGAATATCAATCCGATGTCCTCAAGATCGGACCCCGGCATGTACCAACAAATTTTTCGAAATCAGCGTACATTTACTAACTTAATTTGGTAATACTATCGGCTGACGGTGAAGGAAAACATACTGAGGAAACCTGAACCTAAGAAATGTTCTTACTTCATACTTACTGTATGTGGGAAAACAGAACTGTAGATTTCTCAGACTTTGAAATCGTCAATACTTCGTGGGCCGGCGTGGTGATTATGCACATATCTTCATTTGGGAAGAAGCCTGTGGTCCTGTGGTGGTACTCTTACAGGCTGATTATAATGATGACGTCTCTGTATTAATTTAGAAACATTTATATTCAACAGTCGAAGTTGTCCACAAAGGAGTAATAAAACAAGTAAAGAACTCAACAATAGCCCCGGGTACATTAGTGCGAGTTAAACGGGGAAAGGAGGTCCCAGCAGACCTCGTACTCCTGTGTTCCGCCTCGGAGAAGGGGAAATGCTATGTGACCACTGCGAACCTGGATGGAGAGACGAACTTGAAAACTTTAAGGGTACCGCCGCCTCTCATTGGATACACACCAGGTAATTTGGTTATATTATTTAATATTGTAGAAAATGTAAAACAAAAAACAATATAAGTTATCTTTGGACACTTAGCAGATATGGAACATCGAAATTACTTTGTACGTGTAATTAATATACACAAAAGGATAGTTTACGGCAAGAAATATTTGTGACCACAATCAAAAATAAAATATTAAAAATGTTTTCAAGGGAAAGACGACTGTTTATTCAATAAATATTTATATTCATTACACACAAATTAAAAAATCAAAATCATGTAGCGTGGCGACGAATGCCGTGATGGCGCGTCGCCATGTCAATAGTGGGCCTGACTCACCGCTATGTATGTTTCACATTAAAAAAGAAATATTAATCTTAGTTTATCACTTCGAATTTTGGGTTCGACTATATAGCGAGCTTCATAGTTTAAATTCTGCGATTAAGAGACGCTTTGACGATTGTTGACTTTAAAATACACAAAACGCACCTGATTTTTCTCTGAGGGAGATATCCATCCAAAGATTGCCTCGAAGAGTTTGATATCACCAATAAAACCGGCCTTTGTACTAACTGCGTTTGAAATATTGCATGTGTTATATATTGCTGTTTAAATAAATAGATATAAAGGTGCATTTTTTTTATATATTTTAGCATTTGACTGCCATCTTATCTGATGTTAAACGTCTGTCGGTGCTAGTTAGTCAAACGGACTTAGAAAAAGTCTTGACACTGTTGTAATATGGAATATACCATAAGAATACTCAATAATAAGATGCAGTAATCAATATTTATTTCAAACACTTATACATTTACGTTACAGAACATGACTCTCTAAGTACGCCATATTAACCATAGACTTAATACTACTATTTTAGGGTTACCACAGACACTATGCTATGATTTCATCACGATGCCTTCCCTCACCGAAAGCTCTGACTGAGTTGCAAGGATTCGAATCTATGTCCACCGGTGTCCGAACACTAACCATCATTGCTTTATTCGCGTTATTTCTAATGAGTTCTCTTCATCAGACATACTACCTCAGAACATGCGCATAGAAGTGCCTAACCCTGTCGCTGATCTGTACACGTTTTACGGACGGCTCGAGATACCAGACTTCGAGAGTCTTGTACTCTCCACTGATCATCTTATGCTGAGAGGATCCAGAGTAAAAAATACGGAGTGGGCCATCGGTTGCGCCATTTACACTGGTGAAGATTATATTTTTTACCATCGTTTCAAATCTTTTTGTCTATCGCATGTCGCATACAACCGATCGCGGAGTAGGGATACAGTGAAAGGCCCTCGGCAGAGCAGCCAAAGCCAATATGGCGGCGCGCATAGCTCAGTTCAAATCTCTATCTCTCTATCTAATCTATCATCTGAATGATTATATTTATTATGTGTTCCATACTATAATACGTTGATTGATATTAAAATATTCCATTCTATAATACGTTGATATTAAAATGTATAGTTGAATACTTTGTCAACTATTCTCCATTATTAATCCCATTTTCCAATTATTTAAGTTGTGATTAGAAACACGATTTTTAAATCAAATAATTTTCCGCAAATATTCAATGAAATACCTATGATCCGAAAAAAAGTTTCACTTGCATCGTGGTTTCATAAAACCACGATTTTGCTATAGTAAAAGAAGACTAGATTGCGCTAGCAACAAGAACCTTGTGAATTTTAGCCATTTCTTCATCAAATTGTACAATATTTCTATCCCTTGAATCGAGTCTGATAACTTAATCAGTAATCCGTCATAAAAAGAAATACTTGCAATACAGTTGTATCAAAGGAACATCCCTTATGTATTATTATTTGGAATTAATATAATTTTTCTAACAATAATTTATCCAATTTACAGTTTAATCGATGTTGCATGAACTTTGTCGTTATATACATTGGAATTGAATTGAATGGAATTATAAAAGTTTTTCAGTTAAGTGACTATGTTTTTCAGGGGAAGAAACAAAAGTAGCTCTTAACTCAAAATACACTGGTAACAAATTCTCATCGTGTGAACTGGCTGTTAACTGCTTCTTACTGTTCTTCATACTGCTGTTAATTTTGGAGATGTTCGTATCGTTGATAGCGAAGATGATTATCGAACGACGGAATCCGAAGAGAGATTTGTACTTGGGACCGGGTTCGACCTTCCCTCCACCTCTCTCATCCATACTACAAGATCTCTTCTCCTTTCTGTTACTCTACTACTATATAATTCCGATGTCGCTGTATGTTACCATCGAATTGTATAAGTTTATAGGTGAGTAATATTTGTTTTTTTCTCATTAATATATGAATAGTACAGCTGAATGATTTCAGACCATGGAACTGTCTAGAGTGTTGACCCACAAAATCACCAGTTCCCGTATATCAAATATTATAAGTCTTGTATTTCAAGCGTTTTCTCTTGTTAATTAGTGTATTTTTACAAATATGCCTTTATCAAAACTATACGTGTATTTTACAAGTTACTACTCCTTTTTCACACTAGTAATTCTGATTTGGTTTATTATAAATCCCTTTGTATTGTATGTATTCACGCCCTTTTAGACACATATCATTTCTCACACTACCTATCCACACCTTTTCAGTATTCCTCTACTCCTATGACCGTCCACCTTCATACTTAAACTTTTTCTAGTAACATGGCTTTTATCTCTTCTCATAACATGCCCGTACTTGTCAACTTGTCTGTCACTGATGCTATTTTCAAACTTCCTGTAACATACTAATTCATTACAATGTATACAGACTTGTAACGTTTGTTAAACAGGGCTCTTATGTTTATTGCAATGTGCCTGCAGAAGGTAATGTTAAACTTCGAAATAGGATTGGTTCTTAATTGTGACTGTCGAAAGACACCGAAATGTTTTTTCTTGATATTTACTAACTAACAACTTCCTCTAACTCCTTTTTTTTCTAATTTACTACGCTATTGACCAGGCAAGATCTTAATAGCTTCACTGGACTATAACCTGAACCTGATAATTGTTCTTGTACTATACGAGGGAAAATATAGAACTGTGGATTTCTCGGAGTTAGATATTGTCAATACGTCGTGGACTGGCGAAGTCATTATGGCCATACTTTCCTTCGAGAATAGGCCTATAGCTCTGCAGTGAGTCTACAGTTACAGGCCGATTATGTAGTCCGTAACGTCAGGCAGTAGTTTCATTATGGTGTTTTCTTTCACCGAAACGTTAGGCTTGTTATAGGATTTGAACACACGCAGATCGGAAAAGTGCCTTAGCCAGTTACTTTCTATAGTTTATTATTTTAAAATCGCTGGAGAGTAACGTGGAATATACACTGTACCCTTCTTTTTTTTGGGTTACTTAGATTAAATTTTACCTACATCTGAAAGTAGACCTGATGTTTTAAATTTTTGGAAGGTAGTTAAAAGACGTAAGTGTCATTTTCTTTTATCCCCTTAAGTATTTTCTTATGGGATGGCGTCTATAGTATTAAATAACTCGGCTATTCCATTAACAGTCTAAATAAACTATAAAGATACAGTACTCAACGGATTCAGTTGTACGTTAATAGATTAACACGTTTCGTGCCAAGCCATTTATTTGCCAGATATGTCCTTGAGGCCATTTGATATTTAAAAAAAAATAGATCTACTATCATACTTTTCTTCCGAACTGCCTACGCTTTTGGCCTGACGGGACTTCACAGCTTCACCGGACTACATCACGTATTATCATACAATATAACTTTACAATATCATACATAACGTGACTTAAAAAATCTTTCGTTTTCAATAGTTATCAAATCGTGTACCACCGGTGGTACACGTGGCCCGAAACGTGTTATTGAAGCAAAATATTAGCTTATTACTTCATACCTTATTATTACATTGTATTGAAGTTCGTTCATTTATCTATATATATATATATATATATCTATGTTTATATGAACATCACTGCTAAAGTACTAGGTTCAGAATAAAACACATCACATTCGTACATATATTATGGTAATTTTATTTATAAGAAGATACAAAAGTGAAGGCTTTTTATATGGTGGTTCAATATGTGAACAATTTTGTTGTCTGGAACTAACACATCTCACCGTGCATCCGTCAAAAATGAACGTAGCTATAATGTTTTTCAAATATATACGATGTACAAACTAGATACCGTAGTGCCACGCTGCGTCTCGAAGAACAAAACCGTTCACAAAGGGTGAGGTCATTTAAATCGCCGATGTCGACTTTTAACACACAATATAATACTATGATTGGATTAATCACTGTGTTTATAATTGAAATTGCACGCCAACATAGTCGCGGGTACAGCTAGTACAATGATATAATTATGTTTTCGCATGACATTTAGAAAAGTCAGTTCAACGCTGACGGACTTATCGTAATCATGCCTACTTATCTTACACCTGAAAGATAATTCAAATATGGTATCAGCATAGTTGAATGTATTGTATTTATTTGTAAATATAACATCAATAGTTACTTTAAAAAAAGATTCTAATCGATCGTATGTTTAGGTTCGATAGGAACGTAATCTATAATTGTAACAACAGGAATCATATAACTTTGAATTATTATGTATATTTTTAATTTGAAACATGTTAAATATTCTCACCTTTAGAAAGTCGATTGTGACAAAAGTAATTTTTAGAAAATGCCTTACTAAAATTACTGTTAGTATTTCGTTGTTTATATTGCATTTTAATAGACATTTTATTCCAGTATTTTGTCTACTCCCTACTCCACTGTGTTCTATTACTCTAGTAGTTATATTGAGTTCCAAGAATAATATTTTGATACAATATAAACATTTCAATGTGAGACATAACGCTTAACAGATTAGTATGTATTAATATAGAAGGGATTTGTGAAACTACTTTATATAAATTGATAAATAAAATATAATAGACAAAAATGAGCAATACTGGAAATCAGTACGAATAGCTGCCTTTACACGACACGATCTTTTACGCGCGACTGAAGTGTGCAAAATTGAACACGAGAAAGCGTGTATGTGAATTCACAAATGATTGTTATTGTTTATCTTTACACGTGCAATCTTTCCCGAGCGAAAGTGTTTTCATGCGAGAAAAATCCTGTCATATAAAGGCAGCGAATGGTAGAAAAGTGTAATCAGTAACATACAGTTGAAGACACTTTCGTACAGAATATAGAAAAGGAGGCCTCTACCAATTCCAGTAAAAGTATGAAGCGATAATAGAAAGATATTTTGTGAATAGACATCAAAGATTTTTTTATCTTCCAAACAAATGGCGTATTATTACAATACAATATCCTCCACTTAAATCATCCGTTGACTGTAGTTTCTTTCAGTCTTATTTTGTACTAGCTTCTACCAGCTACTTCGTCCGCGTGGAATAGTTAGTTTTGGCTAACGCATAAAAGAACCCCGATTTTGAAATATTTTCACTAGTGCTCCGCTCCTATTGGTCTTAGATGATATATAGCCTATAAGCCTTCCTCGATAAATGAGCTATCTAACATTGAAAGAATTTCTCAGTAGTTCCTGAAATTAGCGCGTTCAAGTAAACAAACTTTTCAGCTTTATAAGTATAGATAGGCCGCCCTTTACATAATTCCTCCGCCATAAGGCGGTTTGTTCTGGACCTATTTCGCTGTCCACATTTTATTCGTAATACATCATTCGGTCTCCTTATTAATCCAATAAAACACAAGTCATAATTATCGGTCGTCGAGCTGCTCTAAACCGGTTCAATATTGAAACTTTGTCCAAAGTTACGTACAATAACTTTAGACTAGAATATTATTCACAAGTTAAGAATTTAAGTCTGCACATTTCCTAAGACCTATCATGGGCTCAACCTATCAATACAATCAGTAAAAAGATTTACGGAGTAATGCATTCTCTTAAAAGAATGCAATTTTTTTTATCACTTTCTACCAAGAAAACACTTGTCAACTCGCTGTTCCTCCCCATAATTGATTACGCCGATGTAACCTATCCAGACCTTACAGAGGAGTTACTCAATAAACTCGATCGCCTCCTAAACTTGTGCATTCGTTATATTTTCGGGCTGCGTAAGTACGATCACATTTCTCAATTTCATTCGCAACTAAACTGGCTCGATATGCCATCTCGTCGAAACGCTCACATATTGCATTTTCTTTATGGTGTTATATTTGACCCTAGATCTCCACAGCATCTCCAGGAACGATTTATTTTCCTAACGGCTCACGGTCGTGATCTTCGTTCGGCATACACTAAAACTCTGGAGATACCTCAGCGCAGATCTAATTTATATTCAAACTCATTCACAATAACTGCCATACGATTATGGAATACATTACCGCGTCGACTTCGAGATGTCGAAACTATCAATAAGTTTAAAAATCAATTACACCGCTATTTATTCGAAAAAAGGGAGACAGAGTGTTCGCGATTTTACAGTTTGTATTTATAATTAACATTTCCTGTGTGTATACATTTTTTTTACTATATTTGTCATTGTTATATATTTGTACATATGTATGTATGTTTATGTTATATATATATTTATTTTATTATAATATTGTATACATGTCTATATTTGTTTATCCATTTTCTTTTGTTTATATACGCAGTACCTACAAAAGTTTTTGATTAACATCTATACCGCAGGTTAGCTGAAAGAAAATGCCTGGCATTAAGCTCGCCAGTATACAAATCAAAAGTGCAATAAAGAATTCATTCATCATTTTAATACAGTAGTATCAACAGTAAGCCTTGATGAGTGAATTTATTTTACAATCAGGTGCGCTCTTCATCGGCTGGGATGAGGAACTTCGGTGTGAAGAGACCGGCAGACCAGCTATGGCAAACACTTCAGACCTGAACGAAGAACTGGGGCAGGTGGAAGTCCTATTCTCAGACAAGACTGGTACCCTTACCAAAAACCTTATGGTTTTTAAGGCGTGCTCCATAAATGGCCGAGTTTATGAGGAAAGAGATTCGAGATTATACGATATTGAGAGATTTGAAGAACCGGTAGATACGTTTCAGGTCAGTTTTCGACTTGTAAGTTGTATATAAATTAATTTTAGACAGGCTTTGGTGTTTAAGAAAGGTTTATTGTTTTTAAAAAAATCAAAATCGTAAGTATGTTATTAAATTTAGATCCTGAGAAGACGTCTATAATCAATGGAGAACAATCCAATCGTCGAGAAGAACCGGCAAGAAACTCGATTGGATTTATGTTTTCATCATACATTAAATATTTTTACAAACATACATAGTTATAGATATCGTTTCCATAAAAAAATCCTAGAAATTCTTGTATATCAATAGATTAGTTCTCATAAAGAGTTAAATAGAAACATGTTCTTTGTTTCTCTTAGTTAATATTTAGTCTTGGAAATATTTAACTGAGTTTAAAAACGTAAAATGAAATTTTTTTCAAAGAGCCGACAACTCTGGACTATTATCATCGTATTAATAATGTTTGGGAATTTCAACATAAGAAAAAATCAAGTGTGAAGAGCTCACTAAAGTATTCTGATTAATTAAAAAAAAATCAGATGAATACATTACGGAGGTAGTTAATATTAGTTTTCGGCATTATTTTGTTATATTATACTAACAAAGTTAATAATACATAACACAGAATAAATTTTAAAAGTGTGCAATATCCATTACTATCCAACAGAATATATATTTCGATTGCATTAATAATATATTATCTCATTCTCTCACAGTCTAAAACCTATAAGTATATACATTTATAGTTATATCTTTTTCGTTACACATTTTCGTTCCATTAGATTTTATAAATCCAATTCACACCTACCCAAAATTAGTTTCACTTCAACAAAGACTCTATTGAAATACATTAATTAGGTGCTTTTGATAAATCTATATCTATATGATCTATACTTCTATACTAATTTTATAAAGCTGAAGAATTTGTTTCCTTGAACGCGCTAAACTCAGGGACTTTTGGTCCGATTTGAAAAACTCTTTCAGTGTTATATAGCTCATTTATCGACGAAGGCTATATGTGATCACGCTAAGACCAATAGAAGCGTAGCCCCAATGAAGAATGTTCCAAAGCGTTAACCAAAAGTAACTATTCCACGTGGACGAAGTTGGAAGAAGCAAATGTTAGTAAAATAATATAAAGGCAACCTTTACAGTATTAGGGGGACGAGTCAAACAAGATATCGAATTAGCTGTCTTATCATTCACTCATGTTTTCTTCTCTGATGATTATGTATGTCAGACTGATAATATTTTGTATTTCCCCTGTCAATAGTTTTAACAGTCATTATCAACTACTTGACAGTTCGCTGTATTGACAACATTTTCTAAGTATTTTAGGTGAATATAAATGTAATTATCTCACAAATACTATTTACTAAATCAATTAGGATGTCGCGGTGCTATCGAAATGATATGATTGAAATAATACAATTTGGAAATAGGGAATGACTGGTAGTATAAAACTGACTAACGATTAATTTGTAATTGGAAAGTTGTCAGTTACCTATTCCATCGTCAACTTTGGTAATGGTTTTTTTACATATATACGTGATGACTATGCGGTCTAAGATGGTAAACACGCTAAATCTAGAGGGGACTGCAGCTGCCAGAATACACCAATAGGTGCTTGGTGACAGATTTTCAACTTGAGGGTAGCTAGCCAAGCGGTCTTAGAAAACTACCACCATGCTATGGTTTTATCACGATATTTTCCTTCACCGGAAGTTCTAACTAAGTTATAAGCATTCGGACCTACTTCCATCGGCGCTGTGTCCGAACACGCGATAGATAGAGATAGATGGTTGAAAAACCAAGGCATCATCGCTGCTAAGTAATTATTTAGATTATTTTTTTTATATAATAGGACGCAAACGAACTTGTGGGTCACCTGATGTTAAGTAATCACCACCGTCCATAGATACTTGCAATACCAGAAGAGTCGCAAGTGCGTTGCCATCCTGTGTTTGGGGGAGGGGGAGTGGGGAAAGGGGAGGAGTAAGGGAGGTGGATTATACGGCGCTCTCACTGACCGAACGAAACGCAACAATGCAAGTACTGTTACTTCACGTCGTTTTTCTGCGAGAGGGTGGTACTAACCCGGGCAAACCGACCTATTCATGCTGAAACCAGTAATAGCTACAGCGTGGTTCTACCACATCAGAAGATTTAAGATTTAGTTTAAAGGCTAGCATACGAAAATTTTACAGGATGGATCAAAAATGCGTCCGTAACCCAATGACACATCTCATCTATATATAACGTGTTTTCATTATATCGTAAATAAAAATATCTTAGTGTTACTGAATCTTAACACAAATTAATTTCTATTCCAGACAGATATTAAATTTTTCTTTACAATACTCGCGATCTGTCACTCTGTGCAAGTTTCCAGCGAAGACATGAAGAAACTTAGTGCCCGTCTATCAGGGACAGGGGACATGCAGCTTAAGAATTTCTTCCGAAGAAAAAAACTGAATAAAAGTGCCGGTGGTAACGGAGTTTTAGATAAAGTTGCATGGAGTGATTTAATTAACGAGAGAGGAACAAAGATGGATTACCAAGGGAGCAGTCCAGACGAGAAGGCATTGGTAGAAGCGGCCGACAGAGCGGGTGTTACTTTCTTAGGTGAAGAAGGGACCAATTTAGTGTTGAAAGTAGGAGACGACACAGAAATGTATGAGAAATTACAAATCATCGAATTCACATCGGAGAGGAAACGGATGTCTGTTATCGTTCGTGATAAAGATGGGAAGGTATGTATTATTACATTTTATATAGGTCTTTTATTAACCTTTGTAGTTTTTAGCATTTGACCATAATCTCCTGATGTTTGTCTGATCTTGTGCAATTTGTAAGTCTTTGATGGCAAACTTTCACTTGAAGGTGCAAATTCTTTTATATTTATTTTTTCCTGCGGACCCTTGGTCCGCATCCCTATTCTGAAATAATTTTACCTCCAGTGCAGCTTAAATAAACAATATTAAAGTGAGCAAGACAAAATATTATTATGGTGTATTCTTTAATTAGTTAACTCGAACTTATTGAGATAATAGCTTGCTATCTTTTAAAGCCATTTTTAGATAGTAATCCATAAGAAGGTGCTAATTAGACCAGATGAGAATCTCCGGCTCTATACAAGGAGTTCAACCAAGGTCGATCCTAGAGATGTTCAAATTTGCTTCCACTTAACAAAGTTTCAATTTTAACCAACAGTTGGCTCGATATTAAATCAGGCGTTCGATAAAAAAAACAACCACCTGAGCTTTATAATACTAAATATTATTTCGTATGTTTTCTTTCGTATCTTTAATTAAATCGGTACATTTCAAAATGAGCTAAATCGAATTTTAGTCGTTCATATAACATGTTTAATTTTTTTTAAATGTCTAGTTTCTATACACCGTGAACGAAGTTCAAATTTTCCCGTCCATAACGTTTTTATGTTTTTTAATGATATTACATGTACCTACAAAATTCAAAGGTCTTAAAAAATAACATAAAATATTAGGAATGTTGAATCACATGTTATTATTATCAAAATAGGTTACCAAAAATTACGAAAGTCATTGAGACCTACTACATTAATTATAGAAATAAAAAACGCAAGTACATATGTGTACTAAAGCCTTCGATGAATAGGTTGTTATTGTTGATCGAAGACTAAAGCAGAGAAAAGTAAAGTGTATCTAAAGACTATGGGTATTTACTGTTGAAGTTTTTATGACTCATACCATATATAACTGCGATAGAAATTCTTTAGATCTAAATGATAAAGGGTCGAATAAATGGGTAAAACATGTCCGATACATTATCATACTTGTCGACGTATGTTGAGATCATTAAACTGTTTTTAGATTTGGCTGTTCTGTAAAGGAGCCGAAAGTTCAGTGTTTCCTATCTGTAAAGATACGGTGATGATTGAGGATACCAATAAAGATATAAATGCATTCGCCAACAGAGGACTTAGGACGTTAGCTATAGCTTATAGGGAGATATCAAGTGATGAATACCATAAAGTTGCTGAAAGTAAGTATTATGAAAATATGCTGAAAAATGAAAAATTCTGTAGGTGGTAGAGCTACGCTGAAGCTATTACTGGTTTCAGCATGAATGGGTCGGCTCGCCCGCGGTACTACCACCCGACACACAGAAAAGCGACGTGAATTAACAGTGATTGCATTTTTGTATTTCGTTCGGTCAGTGAGAGCGCCGGAGGTCCACCTCGCCTTCCTCCTTCCCTTACTCCCCCTAAATTTGGTTCATACAACGATATTTTAAAAAACATTTCGATGTTTTATGTTATATTTTTATGTATACTATAATAAAACTGTAGAGTCGTCGTGTTTGTACATTGAAAATATTTCCCAAAAACTGATTACGGATGATTTAGAGAGTGGTAATATATCTTTTAAATACAAATTAAATTATTGTCAATGATGTTCCTTGGTATTGATTGAAAGTTTCATCAGTCACAAACAGATGGCGCTTTAATTAGTTTCTTGACAGAAAACTGTAGGGCCGACTGTTATAGCTATGTTATAGTTGCGTTTGCATGAGAGCGCAGAAAGCCCATCCTTCACCCCCTTCCCCCCCCC
>MU161199.1:3987-25177 GCA_015888305.1 Antheraea pernyi | reverse complement strand
ATTGTATGATTCACAAATGAATATATGTATGAATAGCTTAGAATAGTTAGCTAGGTCAGACGCGACTTCTCATGTAACAGCCCAAGCCGAGGTGCCGTGCGCCCTTGTGTATGTTACCTAAAAACCAAACCGGCTGCCTTAAGCGCTCGCCTTAGTAGTCCGGTGAAGCTGTAAAGACCTTGCCAGGTCAATAGCGTAGTCAGTTCGAGTAAAAAAAAAGGGTTCCCAAATGAAGCTGCCGGAACACATCAACCGGTGTTTGACAAAATATTTTGAATGACAGTGCTTGCATTGTTGCGTTTCGTTAGGTCAGTGAGAGAGCCGGACATCCACCTGTCCGTTTGCCTCCTATAATATAAAAAAAAATGGTTGCATCACAATGTTTTCCTTTGCTCCGACTCAGACTAAGACTCGAACCTACGTCCATAAGACGTGGTGTCCGAACACGCTGTCAACTAAGAAAACATCCTGATGAAATCATTACATGATGGGTTTTTCTAAGTCCATCGGCTAACTACGGTCCTCACGTTGTAAATCTGTAGCTAATAACCTGTTGCTGTATTCCGGCATACGCACTTGAGAGCCAGCCCTCTCTAGGCTTACACCGTGTTATCACAAAAAAGTTAAATACGTATTGAATACTTGGTTTAATAAGGTTTCGTAATAAATGCACTGCGCTCATCCGAGGCAAGTTCGCGTTATCCTTTTTCGCAAGTCTAACCTAACGTAACCAAAGCGAGACAAAAGAGCAAGATGGCGAACATTCAGCGACCGCGGTGCATTTAATACGATACCTTTTTAAAGCCAGGGTTCAATACGTATTTAACTTTTTTGTAATAACACCCAGAGTGTTTACCATCTTAGACCTTAGACCACGTCGTCATTAATATCATTCGAGTTTGTGGTCAAACGGTAAGACTTAAAGTTTAAAAAGTCACTTTCGGTGACTTCATCAGTGATACACGTTAATTAGACACAGCATAGAAATTGATAACAATATAATATATACTCTGTGTCAGTGCAGAATAATGTATAATAATATTAAAGAAAGCATTTTTGAAATCGGATTAGTATTATCCGAGAATATCTGCTAAAAAATAACGCAAGTTTTGCTTTTTTGTAATATTTATATTAATATTATAAAGAGGTTAAGTTTGTGAGGTTGTAGGAGGTAATCTCTGGTACAACTAAACCGATTTTAAAACATCTATTAGCAATAGAAAGCCACGTTATTTTTGGATGGCATAGGCTATATATTAACCCGAAAAATAAAAAGTCTTTTTTGTGGTAGTCGGATTTGCAAAGTAAGTCGGAGAAAAAACGGTCGAACCAAAACGTTTTTCACGAACGCTGCCTTATATGATTAAGTTCTAGAGAAAAGTTGTAGAGGTTGTTGATAATGCCTACAAAAAGTCAGCAACAGCATATGTCTAACTTTTATATTTAAGTCACATTTAGTAGTTTTCTATAAATGTTTACTGCCCAACGAAGTGGGCACCGGTTAGCTAGTTAGTTATAAATAGAAGGCCATTCTCGGTTTGTATATTTGGAGATATCATAGAAATTGGTACCATTAATAGTATTGTTTGAAAGTGTTGGATTTGGTGCAGGAAGAATAATGAAAAGTGATAATGCCCACTTGTAGAGTCTTTGTACAATGTGTCGTTCAATTAGTCCGGTGAAGATATAATGACCTTGCCAGGTCAACAACATAGTCAGTTCCAGAAAAAAAGGAAGAAAAAAAATGTCGTTCAATGACGGATCCTACAATGAGCCTGAGCTGCTTGTGAAGGAAAATATTGTGATGAAATAATAGTGTAGAGTTTGGGACATTTACTAAAGCCAACCCAGCTATCTACCCCCCCTTGAAAGTCTCCCGTCAAGGGGTGTTTTTGGGTTGTATTCTGAACATAGAGATATTTTATCTTAGACCACAATATGGAAGACTGGTAAAACGGAAAATCTACGAACTAAAAAATATGTCCTTCAGTTATGTTGTCACAAAAATTCCTTTTAGTTACAAGTAATAGAATACAGCCCGTTGACAACTTAAAGACAACTGACAAAATAACGATAGTAACATTTTCTTTCGGGAATTTTCTACGGGATCTTGGAATGTCATGTAGTGTATATTTTTATACAATTTTATTCATAGTCTTGTTTTATTTGGCTCTATATTTTGGAATATTGGTGGTGTTTTACGTAATATAGTTTGGTTATTGTGTATAAGTGAAGTGGGTGGGAAATAATACCACGGAGCTTGGATTCTGACTTGCAAGAACAACTCCCTGGAAAGTTCTTACAAGAGGGCCACTATCTTCTTAGTTCAGTGAAATGATCACAAGAAACCTATAATATCACTAGCTGACCCGGCCACGCGTTGTTGTGGCTCAGTTATTACCTATTGAATTAAAATTGAAATAGAAATTGACATGTGTTACAGTCGGCCCTACAGTTTTCTGTTTAACCAACTAACTAATTTAAAGCGCCATCTGTTAGAGACTGATAAAACTTACAATTAATAACAATAACAATCAACATTGACAATAATTTAATTTATAATTAAAGAATATCGAGGGTATTAATCGAAATATAAATTGTCCTATCTCTAATTATCCTAATTTGGACTAAATTATACATAAATACTAACTTTAATAAAGATCGGTTGATTAGTTTCCGAGTTCATCGTGGACAAATATCATGACACATTTTATATATATCCAGTGGCGTACCATGAATTGGAGGGGCCCTGTATCAAAAAATTAGTTGGGGGCCCAAATGAAGGGTAAATATTACACACGTTGTGGCCTCTGTAGCCCGGGGGCCCCATATCATTGATACGGCTGATACGGCGGTAGCTACGCCCCTGTATATATTCATACATATTCATATTGATCTACTCGACAACCGCAGTAATAATCTACTCGAAGACTCCAGTCTTGCCAAAAATAAAAACATTTTGTAGTTTGTTTAGTTATAAGAATGGAAACGCTTTAGAAAACGGATTCTACCCTCAAATTACATTAAAAATAACGGATCCAGTACGTTGATAAATCATATATCAATGATTTTCTAGGTGGAGACAGCGATAAATGTGGCGCAGTCGTGCGCGCACATATCGGAGAATGACAAACGAATGTTCCTGGTGGGTGTTCCTGACACAATAGCTCTGGAGGCACACCTGGAAGAATGCAGTCGCGTGGTCCGGGAGCCTGGCTACCAGGATTTGACGCTGGTTGTGGACGGAACCAGTATGGCGTTAGTGTTGGACACTCCTGCCGCACCCGTCTTCGTCGACATATCGCTTCGGTGTAACGCCGTTCTATGCTGCCGATTGTCCCCGATTCAAAAGGCTAAGGTGCTCTTTTAATTGTATATTTACACTAGCTGTTGCCACGACTTCGTCCGCGTGGAATCTACTTTGGGCTAACGCTAAAACGTAGCGAAAGCTCTCAAAAGGAAATAAAGCCCCGGTTCTGTAACATTCTTCATTGGTGCTCAGCTCCTATCGGTCGTAGTCTTAGCGATAATATAAAGCCTTTTTCGACAAATGAGCTATCAACATTGAAATAGTTTTTCAAGTCAAACGAGTAGTTCCTGAGATTAGCGCGTTCAACCAAACAATCAAAACCTCCAGCTTTATAATATTAGTGTAGATTCATTCGCTGGCATTTACCAGAAGTATTACGTACAAATAGACTGCGAATTGGCTTATGTTTCTGTGATTTCGTGTAAAAGCAAATAATTTCTTTAAAACAATTAAAGAAAACGCGTGCGGACCCTCGGGCAACAGCTAGTTAAAATACTAGACCATGCAATATACAAGATCACAAGAACTTGTAAAAAAAATCTTGAACTTGGTAAACATGGTTTTATTGTAATGGTGGTAGAGCCACGCTGAAACTATTACTGGTTTCAGCATGAATGGGTCGGCTCCTCCGAGGTAGTACCACCCGCTCACAGAAAACCGACGTGAAGTAACAGTGCTTGCATTGTTGCGTTTCGTTGGGTCAGTGAGAGCGCCGGAGGCCCACCTCCGCTTCCCTCTCTTCTCTCCTCTCCCTCTCCTAATCCTTCCCCCCAAAGGGTGGCAACGCACTTGCGACTCCTATGGTGCTGTTAGTGTCCATGGACGGTGGTGATCACTTAACATCAGGTGACCCACCTGTTCGTTTGCCAACTATGACATAAAAAAAACAGAACACAGGTATCTTCTTCGCGTCAGAAAAGTGTAATTAAAAAACTTTGCAAATAAAAAGTTTTAAAGTTTGAAATTTTAATATCCTCGCATCCAAAGGTTACTGGAACATTTTTGAAAATATTATTGGTTTTTTTTCACAGATAGTGAAATTAATAAAGAACAGTCCACAGCGGCCAATAACGGCTGCTATTGGAGACGGTGCTAACGATATTTCCATGATACAGGAGGCACACGTTGGCTTCGGCATATTCGGTAAAGAGGGACATCAAGCGGCGAGGTACTCATAAAGAAATATATCTCTTGTACAATATCCTAGTCAAAATGTCATAAATATTGTAAGATTACAATTTTCAGGTCAGCCGATTTCGCTTTCACAAAGTTCTCAATGATAAAGAAAGTGCTACTCGTGATGGGACACTGGTATTATCAAAGATTAGCAACATTAATTCACTATTTTTTCTATAAGAATCTAGTCCTTGGTAATATTATGGTAAGTTTCGAGGTTTTATATTTTAACTATGTTAAATACATATTGAAACACAAATTAGCCAATAATAACAGCGGTGTAGCGTAGGCCTCCCCTTTGTAGAATTCATTCAGTTTTGTCTCCCCTCCGCAGTATTCCAGGCCTGATTTAAAGGTAGCCGTAGGATTTTTTAACATTAATTTATTGATGATGATTATGCTTTGAACTTCTTTATAATAAAGTGTAGTGTGAATATAAACTTTGTTTATTATTTTGATAGTAGGTGTAATTTTGGACACATGTTGTGGGGAAGCTCTAAGCCTTTAAAACTTAGGTCAATGGGTAAAATCCTGCTAAAGTTTTGTTCAAAGGTTTATTCCTAGGTAGAAATCACGACATAACTCTACAGTAAAAAGCCCTGCCTAATGAAATTTTGATATTGGATCCCTTTAGGATTAGTTAAGCCCCTGACGATGGATAAAATATATTTATATTCCATTTTATAGTTTATCGAACATTTATTCAGAAGTATTAATTAATCCGTCTAAAGAAACCGAATATTTTGACTTCTTCACCCCTATTATTATCAGAGTTAAATAGGAAGAGATGTGGACTGTATAGATGATACCACGAGGGCAAGGGTAGGCGGATACGCTCAACCCAGGGAAAAAAACGTACAATCAATTGAGCTATAAGGGAAAAAAAACCGTACACAATTACTTGGCATTAATGTTGCGTTAAGTCACTATATTCAGCTCCGCTGCAGTGGAGAATACTCCTTTAATTTCACATGCGAAAGTATCGATGCGGCTTAGATATATTGCGCACACAATGGACTGTTTTCCGAACCGGTAGTAGCTTTGACGTTCATAAGCGCCTTCTCAGGGCCTAAATTGAATAAAGGATATTTTGGTTTAAACGCTAAACGCTAAGTCTAAAAGGAGGGGTTGATGTTACTCGCGTCCACGAAGAAGTGTACCTCTTATTCTCCTGTAATAACGTAATAAATCACGTAATCCTCGGGTAATGCTAAAGAGTAGCAAATCTTTATCCGCTGCACTGTTCCATATAAATTTTGTAGGTGATAGACCCACGTTGAAGCTATTACTAGTTTTAGCATGAATTGGTCGGCTCGCCCGGGGTAGTACCAGCCTCTCATCAAGTCTTAGATGTTATTTGACACCCCTTACACCCCCTAACTGTACTGATATCACTGTATAGATGATACCACGAGGGCAAGGGTAGGCGGATACGCTCAACCATGAGAATAAAACGTACAATCAGTTGAGCTACAAGGGAAAAAAACCGTACACATTTACTTGGCATCAATGTTGCAACAGGTCATTATATTCAGCTCCGCTGCAGTGGAGAATACTCCTTTAATTTCACATGCGAACGTATCGATGCGGCTTAGATATATTGCGCACACAACGCTAAACGCTAACTCTAAAAGGAGGGGTTGATGTTGCTCGCGTCCACGAAGAAGTGTACCTCTCATTCCCCTGCACGTAATCCTCGGGTAATGCTAAAGAGTAACAAATCTTTGTCCGCTGCACTGTTCCATATACATTTTGTAGGTGATAGACCCACGCTGAAGCTATTACTAGTTTTAGCATGAATTGGTCGGCTCGCCCGGGGTAGTACCAGCCTCTCACAGAAAACCGACGTGAAGTAACAGTGCTTGCATTGTTGCGTTTCATTCGGTCAGTGAGAGCGAAGGAGGCCGACCTCCCCAACCCTCTCTTCTCCTTTCCCGCTTTCCCCCAAACACAGGCTAGCAACGCACTTGCGACTCCCCTGGGTTACTAGTGTCTATGGACGGCGGCGATCACTTAATATCAAGTGACCCGCCTGTTCGATTGCCTTCTATGATATATAAAAAATAGAGTAATCAATCAATCGACAACAATACAAAATTGATACTCTATTTAGCCATACAGTTAAATAAATAACAAAAGTACGGTAACTGCGTCTGTGTACTATGGCGAACTGATACTCACTTCACAATATTACGTTGGTGTATCATATATTGGGACAGAAATTAGGCACGAGAGGAATAGGAGTTGCGCTCGCGGATTCTAACAATAACGCTAGCATAAAATAACTTACAATACATATTATACCAATGTGGATACTAATTTTATGTTAATTTTCAGTTTATATTTCAAATACAGTCTGCGTTTTCAACGCAGTCGATATACGATTCAATGTACCTAACTTGTTTTAACCTGGTGTTCACATCGATGCCGTGTCTCATACTGTCAGTCACCGAACAGAGGTGGCCTTCAGATTTATTGCTTAGGTATGTACTTATATTAATGGAAATAAACTATATTTCGTTTCACCGGAGAGAATCAAGCTTTTTATACTAATCAACATCATCATCATCAGCCTGTAAGAGATATCCTTATATTCTATACTTCCCTACATGCAGTGGAAGAATTTTTAAGTTAAAGAATTTTTTTACTGCTAACCGAGATATAAAATCGTATAGTATCGCAGTGTTTGAATGGTGTGGCTGCTGAGACATCAATTCGATGTTCGCAGGTTCATATCCCGGTGTGTACTAAGGAATTTTTCGGAATTCGCGTACATTATATAAAAAATAGAGTAATCAATCAATCGACAACAATACAAAATTGATACTCTATTTAGCCATACGGTTAAATAAATAACAAAAGTACGTTAACTGCTTCCGTGTACTATGGCGAACTGATACTTCACAATATTACGTTGGTGTATCATATATTGGGACAGAAATTAGGCACGAGAGGAATAGGAGTTGCGCTCGCGGATTCTAACAATAACGCTAGCATAAAATAACTTACAATACATATTATACCAATGTGGATACTAATTTTATGTTAATTTTCAGTTTATATTTCAAATACAGTCTGCGTTTTCAACGCAGTCGATATACGATTCAATGTACCTAACTTGTTTTAACCTGGTGTTCACATCGATGCCGTGTCTCATACTGTCAGTCACCGAACAGAGGTGGCCTTCAGATTTATTGCTTAGGTATGTACTTATATTAATGGAAATAAACTATATTTCGTTTCACCGGAGAGAATAAGGTTGATTAGCTCGAACGATCCCTTGCCGCTCCCACAAAACGGTCTGTCGGTACACCGTGGGGTTTTAGTCCGTGCGACTCGGACATAACCCACCCTCTCCCCCGGGAGGGTGGCGTATCCATAAGGGATTTCCCCACGTTAAAAAAAAAAGAAAAAAAAAAGGTAATAGTGTTAGGTTTTACAATAAAATCCTAAAGTGTATTACCGATTTGCCGGACTGTAAGTTTAGGCGCCACGTCAAGCGGGTATTGATGTCAAAAGGGTATTACAGAGTGGATCAATATGTGAACGATGGTGATGACTGGAATTGACTGCTCTTTGTGCATTAACTAGTAACGATTGTAACATGTAATATATCCTAAATATATATACATACGTTTAAAAGATAAACCCGATCGAGTTTCTTGCCGGTTCTTCCCGATGACTGAGGTTTTTTTCGAACAGTTGATTGTTTTATTTTTGGCGTAAATTGAATAAAATATTTTTGATTTTGATGTTAAAAATACGAGATACAATAATTAGGTAGATTTGATTTGTGATTTTAATAAAAAGCATATGTCTTTTTCAATTTAATATACAAATAGTTGCTGCATGTTTGATGTATATTTCAGGAATCCAACATTATACAGGGATATATCTAGGAATAAACTAATGACGTGGTCGCATTTCGGTGTGTGGTGTATCTCCGCCACATACCACTCTGTCATCATTTACCTCTTCACCGATTTAACTATCATTTCTTCAGTCATCAACACTGATGGGAAGACTGTGGATTTGTGGTGAGTATCTATCGTTGATCAATTTCTTCGCATTTCTTCATTAGATAATTATTTTAAGTCGTTACGGCGATCTACAGCGAAAATATGGTGTTTTTATTAAAATCTATGCTACCAACAGTTTGTAGACAAGCGCATCATAAGGTCTACATTCGTTTGTATGGAACTTAAACCCTTACCGTGTTAGTACAAAAAAGTTAAATACGTATTAAATACTTGGTTTAAAAAAGTTTCCTAATAAATACACTGCGCTCGCCCGACGTAAGTTCTCTTTATCCTTTTTCACATGTCTAACCTAACGTAACCAAAGCGAGACAAAAGGGCAAGATGGCGAACATTCAGCTACCACGGTGCATTTAATATGAGACCTTTTTAAAGCCAGGGTTCAATACGTATTTAACTTTTTTTGTAATAAATGATGGTGGCTCTCTTGTTAAAACTTTCCTGGGAGTTTTCGTGGCATCTTAGAATTCACGGTCCGTTGCTAGTGCTTCTAATTATACGACCACCACTGTATCTTGATGTTCCGTGGTATATTTTCCATTCATTTCACTTATGCACAATAACCGAACTGTATTAAGTAAATCACCACCAATTTGACAAAATATAGTGTCAAATAACACAAGAATGTGAATAAAATATATAATCCACTGCATCCACTACAATGTCAGTTATCTCTCAATTAAAAAACTGTCAAAATCGTTTCAACCGTTTCACAATTAAGTGGATGGAAAACAATACTACGAATCATGAGTTCCGAGATGCCACAAAAACTCCCTTGAAAGCAAAAAAGTAAAAAAAAAACCCACATAATATGTAATAACATATAGGCTGTAATTGTATCATTAATCTATTTTTTTATACAGGGCGTACGGTGCGGCTTTGTTCCACTTAATGATGCTTATAGTAAGCCTCAAGCTGTGGCTCCAGACACGTTACCACACGTTTGTGTTCGTCGCTTCAGTAGTTCTCTCAATGCTAGTCTACATTATTTTCAATACACTATACTCGATGTTTTATCTGTGAGTATTCAAAATATATAAAACATAGATGTTAATCGATTTTTGTAAATTGTGATAATCGATTTATTTGAACCTTAGTACTATTTTTGAATCTATGTATATGATATATTGATTAACAAAATAATAGCGAATTGATTTAAGCGGCAAATTACAGTAAATAAGAGAAATAAATAACTACCTGAAACGTGGTTTGATTACCAATCAATGGGTGTTTTTAGTTTTACCGTGTCAATCGACGTAACTTCGAATCTTTGTAACTGAATCGTTGGTTTTTTTTAAATATCATACGAGCCAAACGAACAGGTGGGAACACCTGATGTTAAGTGATCATCACCGTCCATAGGCACTTGCAACACCAGAAGATTAACAAGTGCGCTACCGCCCTGTGTTTGGAGGAGTGGAATGGGGAAGGGGGAGGGGAGGGTGGTTTTATCCGGCGCTCTCACTGACCGAACGAAACGCAACAGTGCAAGCACTTACTTCACGTCGGTTTTCTGCGAGACGGTGGTACTACCCCGGGCAAGCCGAGCAATTCATGCTGAAACCAGTAATACCTTCAGCGTGGCTCTACCGCCTAAAAGGAAGGTTTTCCTTTAGGTGAAGGAAAACATCGTTATGAAATTTTAGTATGGCGGTAGGGATTTTTTTGATTTCGCTTGACTCTAGATACCATCCTCAAGTTGAAAAACTATCGCCAAGCACCTGTTGCTGTGTTCCGGTAGTTGCACTCAAGAGCCAGACCTTTCTAGTTTTAGAGTATTTTAGATTAGATTAAATCTTAATCTTAATCTTAGTCAAAAAGTGTCTAATTTTAAGGTAATTAATTTTTAAAAATCCCCAAATCTACTTACTATTGTACTTTATTCTAATAGATATTTGGTTTATTAGCAAACTATCTGACTCGTGCCCACTTCGTTGGGCAGTAAATGTTTATAAAACAAACTACTTTTTGTTACTTAAATATAAAAAAATTGACATATATTGTCGCCGACTACCACAAAAAAGTCTTTTAATTTTCGGGTTAATATTTTGCCTATGACACTCACAACTAAAGTGTCTTTCTCTTGGTAAATTTTTTTTCAAAATCGGTTTATTAGATCCAGATTTTACCCTACAACCTCACAAACTTTACCTCTTTATAATATATTAATTATAGATTTTAAGACATTAAATTAATCACACGTTTAAATCAGAAAGAGAATAGTCATATATTTTCGTAGTTTTGGTCCTATTGAAGTGGCTGTTGAATTAGACATACCTATTCTTCTCGCATCGTTAATGTGTAATACTTTCTGGTGAACAGTCGAAAAACGTAAATTTTGAATTAAATCTTTTCTCGAACATAGTTGTATAACTAGCGCAAAACGTCCAATATAATATGTTATGTTAAAGGAAAATAATAAAGATGTATCACACTTCTTCCGCAGACAAATCGATGGCGATGTTTTGGGTACCTACACGAGGCTTTTGTCGTCACCATCTTTCGGTTTTCTCAATGTGTTGGTGGTCGTGGCAACACTCTGTCCCGACTACTGCGTACGTCTCATATCTGACAAGTGGGGTCGACCACGTACCAGTACCAATATTAAAGTGGGCAACATTTTCACTACTCGATTATAAAGCTGATTATCGAATAGTAGGATATTATCGATAAGATTCAGTTTCATGACTTTCCGGGTACGACCCTATTATTAAGCCAAGAGATGATTTTTCCTGTGATGTCATGTTTGTTAGACGTTTAAAATCAGTTTTAAAATTAGTTTGTACAATATAAATAATTAAGTTTGTATATACAAATATAATTTAAAAAAATCGATCGCATTTAATATCCTCTTGTATATACCAAATGTGAATTTTTGATTTAGCTAAATGTATTTATCTATCGAATCGGAAAGTGAACATTGCCGTTTCGTTACTTGAGTTGCAGTCAATAATGATGTGTAATAAATAGCTTATATACAACCCATTGTTTTGTTGTTTTAGTTATTATTCATACGAATGTTCATAATTAAATATATTTATTAGTTATTGCACATAATGTAACGTGTGATACATTACATTGTACATTACATTACAGTGTGTACATTAGTTGTAACTGCCGCCTATTTGGTGTGGGCGTTAAATCTTAATTTATGTTCAAAAATGTATAAAATTAATTTTATATGGAGCTATGAGTTCCTAATTCGATAATAATTAAAAAATCGCATATAATCTAAATGTTTCTATGTTCATTTTTATTTTCTCATTGTAAATATATATAAGGTATTATGAAAATTAATAGTTATGCAATAAATAAGTGCCTATGTATATTAAAATGTATTGTATATTTTTATGTTTAAGTTAGTTTAGTAAATAAACATGTACTAAATCTAAGCATTAAGTTGTATTATATTATTAATATTATAACACATTATAATAATGAAAAAATAACATACATATTTTTGATAAATTACAAATTATACTGAAAATATTACTTACATTAATTTAAAAAATCATGTAGCACAAAATTATGAAAATAAACGTAATTTAAACATACAATTATTTTATTGAATAATCAGAAAAATCACATGGTGGGTATTATACCACATATATGCAAGTCCTGGTGGTCTATTGGTTTGACTGGTGGAATATCAATCCAATGTCTGTAAGTTCGAACCCTGGTGCGTACCAACAAATTTTCTGGAATTCGTATACATTTCCTAATTTAATATGGTAACACAATCGGCTGACAGTGAAGGAAAACTTCGTGAGGAAACCTGAACCTGAGAAATGTTCTTGTAGTACTTATGTATGTGGGAAAACATAGAACTGTGGATTTCTCAGAGTTCTAAATCGCCAATACGTCGTGGGCTGGCGTGGTGATTATGTCATACCTTTCTTTTGAAAGAGGCCTATGACCCTGGAAGTGGGTCTCTTTCAGACTGACAATGATGACGACATACAATTCTGAAAATATTTAAATAATACTCGATTCATAAAGGATATCTATAAAGTTGATAGATGAATCTATAAATTAATACAAAGTTTGGGCAGATAATCTCCATTACCACATATTACTGTAGTAATCCCCAATATAGGAGGTCCGAGTGCTGGGCGCCACCGACTCTACATGGGAGTCGTGCGGGCGATGGCCGCCTGCGGGGCTCCGGTGTGGGCCGACGCCCTCTGTGCCGCCAACGTGAGCACATTCCGTAGAGCGCAGCGCATGGTGGCAAGGAGGGTGATCCTGACGTACCGAACAGTGTTTTCGGCGGCGGCCTTCACGCTCGCCGGCTCCCTACCCTGGGAGCTGGAAGCAGGAGTTCTGAATTGATGAATTCATACACGGCGGCGAGGAAACGAAGTGGGAAGCTTCCGGCTCCCAGCGAGATAGAGGAGAGGAAATGGCGTCTTAGAGAGGACGCTGTCGAGAGATGGAGGCAGGACCTGGTGGACGCGCGGTACGGGCGGCATACCGTAGACGCCGTCCGCCCGGTCCTGCGGGAATAGATTAGGAAAGTTTGGGGGTCCCAGACGTTCCGACTGGTGCAGGTGCTCACCGGACACGGTTGTTTCGGGTGGTACCTGCATCAGATCGCTCGCAGGAAGCCGACCTCCGCATGCCAAGAGTGCGGTGCTGACGAGGACACCATGCAGCACACTCTGGCTGAGTATGCTGCGTGGGAAGGACAGTGCCGCGCTCTGGTTGTGGTGGTAGGGCGTGATTTGTCGCTGCCGAGCGTGGTTTCGGCCATGCTCGGCAGCGACCAGGCCAGGCGAGCGATGGCCTCCTTCTGCGAGGAGGTCAACTCGCAGAAGGAGGCGCCGGAGAGGGCCCTCTCTGCCAACGGAGGACCAGCGGGAGAAGGCGGCGCTTTGCCTGACTCTTCCCACCACCGTAGCTGGACCTGAGGGGATGGACCGGAGGGCCCGTCTCCTCATTGCACAGGTCTGGTGGACGAGGAGAGGTAGATGATGTGTACCCAGTCTGCCTCTCTATAGGTAGGAGCCTGGCGGTCACATTCCGCTGAGTGGACCATTGGGGCGGCTCTACAAGGTTGATTAGCATTGTACGATCCCTTGCCGCCCCAACAATTACGGTCTGTCGGTATACCGTGGGGTTTAAATCCGTGCGAGTCGGACATATCCCACCCTTCCCCCCGAAAGAGTGGCGTATCAATAATGGATTTCTCCACGTTAATAAAAACAGAAATATTACTATAGTAATATATCTATGTTATGTTTCTATAGAAATCTCAGAAAACTATGGGTTTTAGATTAATAAGACGATACTGCACGGTCTTCTTAGAGGGTTCTTCCCTATTGGCCCAAATTTCACTCTGGGTTTTTGAAAGTTGTAGCTCTCACGTAGCCGTCGCTGTGGTACCAGATGAGGCGATAACTTATTGAAGCGATGATTTTAATTGATAAAAAAAATATCACTTTGAAAATAACGTTTAAAAATAACGTTTCTTTCCTTACTGTGAGTAAGGGTGTGTGAGTGTGGGTTGCTTAAATTCACGCAAAAATCTACCAAAATATTTAATAAAACCCAGTAGAAATAATTCAAGGATCGTGCGCGTGTAATAACGGAATTATGTTACTGTTTCTACAAACGCTTCGATGGCGAGAATAAAAAGCGGCTAATGGATGAGAAAGTGTAATCCTCGTAGGTACCAAGTTGATTTCTGAGACTTATAAACAAAATCATCCAGAAATCCCTTAGTTTCCATCGTGTTCGATTTATTACTATGTGCATGATAGTAGCAATCCGTTCGAGTACTATTATAAAGATGAGAATGATTGCTATTTTTACTAGCACACTAAATGCGAAATTCTGCCTTTATTTCGCGCGCAATAAGTATTGCTATAATTATAACAAATAAAAAATTGTGAATTTAAATCAATCATCTTTAGCCTACACTTATATCATTACATAGTATAAAACAAAGTCCCCTGCCGCGTCTGTCTGTCTGTCTGTTCGCGATAAACTCAAAAACTACTGAACGGATCTTCATTCGGTTTTCACCAGGGGATAGAGTGATTCATGAGGAACGTTTTAGTATATAATTTGTCAGAGATAGTTTTTTAATCAGGACGAGACAACGTCCGACGGGCCCGCTAGTTGTAATATAAAAATATATTCGAAAAATTTCGCAATCAGCTGATAATGTCAATATGACATTAGAAAGTCAACAGAATTTCTTATTTATAGGTTAGAATATTTCAATTATATTTATATAGTGACTTAAAACCAATTAAATTTTTCTATATAAATATATAAACACTGCTGTTGGAAGTGACTACAAACTTGTAAGATGGCATTGATGAGGTCGCGAGATATACCGGCAGGCGCCGTGGAATTAGACGAAATGGATGCCACTACATACGTCTGGGATCTTGTCAGCGATTGGGGATCTATTGCAGACACGTAAAATCATTATATTATTAACCTTTATTTCATAATCTATGCCTAAACCTAGTAACAACATTTTTAGCAGGTAAGGTTATAGACCTTGTTATAATTGCTTGTACATTTACAGTATAGCTTGCACTAATCAATTTCGTGCATTAGTTCACTCTGGGTTGACGCTTCCTCGTGAAGGTTTCCTTTAAAAACTGATAAAGTCTCAACTCATTTAATTTATATAAATAATAAAATCATCGAATTGTCGTGTCGTATCGTGTCGAATCGTATGTCACAGTATCCTCTCAAAGACTTTTGCCTACCTCATTCATTTAGGATGTTAATCCCAGTAGAATTAATGCATAAGTTAGTGTTAAGATGTCTGTACATCAATCATGTTAGAACTGCTAGAGGAATCTTATTTAAATTTAGCTTCAAAGTCATTTCTTCTATTTTATTTTTGGCAACCACTCTTCTAGTAGACTATTATTGCCATTGTCAAGTGAGTAACGATACATGTGTCTTGATATAATTACAATGAACTAACAAGATGGTGGCCATCTTCTTAGAATTTTCCTGGGAGTTTGGCAGATCGGAATCCTTGCTCTGTGGTATTATTTCCGGTCCACTTCATTTATGCACAATAACTAAACTATATTATGTAACAACCACCACCAACATTACACAATATAGAACTAAATAACACAAGATTATGGATAAAATATAAAGACCGCTACATGGCATTCGAAGATTCTGACAAAAACTCCCTTCAAAGTCACTTGTACAATAAAGTAGGACATTAATATCTCTTTTTTTGTAATTAAATCTGTGGACTTGTTCCGAAGTATAATAAACAGTATATATTATATGAGTTTAAGGTATACCTGAATCAAATAATTGTACCTGAATTGAGAATTTGTATTTAATACAAATTGTTTTAATGTTTTCAAATAATAGTTTACTTTGTTGTCACAAATGTGAGCTGTTTGAATTTATATGGTAGCTTTCATAAGCCAAGTATCTTTTCGTCGTACAAGAGAGTATCATGGTTAGTTTACTAATATGTTGGTGTCATTTCAGTACCCATCTTCATCATCAATCAATAAGACAAAATCTCTTCTTATATTAATGGTTACAAGTCTGAAGTGTACAATTCTGCCAGTGTCACATGATTAGAAAATAAAATTAAGGATATTGGCCAGTATAGAACTTGAATCTTTCCTATTTAGGTTAATTGGTGTAATTTGTCTCTACACGGGATTAGCTAAATCAAATGAACATCACTACATAAACACCCAAACACCATACAATATATTACAACAATAAAATATTATGCTATACCATAGTTTAATTTTGTTGCCTTCAATGAATTCCATGGAATGAATACTTTATAAAGAGGGTATTTTACTACGGAAGGTACGCTTTTCATGTTAGCAGAACACTGAATATTACTAGACAAGATCTTTGAAACTTAGAAAATCAAAATAGGTACTGCTACTTTCGAAATATCTTATTCACATTACAGGTGGGCTCTCAAATACTCTCCAGTGGTTCTTGGAGTCATAAATTCAGTATCCGGAATTCTAATAAACAGACACTACAGATGGAAACTAAAATTAGGAACATATGGTTATTTGTCTTCAGTCATACCAATCTCATTGATGCCGGGTTTAATGACCACATTATATCATAGACATGTGAGTACTGAACATTACTGTTGATGTGTGTGTCATAGTTTTCTGTTTAAAATTTGTAAGTTTTGTGTATAGTGATGGTTTCAAAATATTAATTTGTCACCCTTTAAAATATAAGAAGTAAAAATTAAATTGGAATTGTCATTCACAGATCAATACTATTGATGATAGCTTCTCACAGTAATAAATAACTTTACAGATAACTTTTACTATATGATATCCACTGATCACTCCAGAATTAAAATTTGTGTCTCTTGAAAATTTAGAAAAGAAGGAAAATCAATTTTAAAGATTTATTCACAGAGCAATAATGATGATAGCTTTCTCAAATATACTATGGCAGTGGTCGGCAAACCACGACTCATGGGCTGCACGTAGCTCTGCCACTCCTTAGTTGTGGCTCTGTGGCACAAAGTGTTTAGTATAGACACAGAATATTATCTATCAACTTGCCTTGTAATAGACAAGTAAACATTTTTTAAATTTAAGCCAGACATACTTTTAGGAAGCAGCAATAGTACATCTAATCCTTCACAAAAAAGACACTGAGCAAAGCTTAAGTTAAATAGAAAAGATTCTTTGAATAAATTTCATTTTTGTATTGTTTATATTTGGCTCTTTTGGATGATGAGTTAGGCTACTGGACTAAGGGGCATACATTATAGAGAACAAGTACCCTGGTATGAAGAACAGATAACACAAATTTATCTTATATTAAAAATGGAGACAGATGAATACAAAATTTATTAAATTTTCAGTCGGTTTCAACAGCCTTGTTATTGATGAAGAATGATGGTTGTCCAGTGTGTTATGAAGTAAAGTCAGCAGTCATACAGTGCGGGTTTGGACTTGTATATCCCATGGTATTAGGACCTACTTCTGCTTTAATGGTAAGCTTGAAATTATGCTGGCTCCTTCCTCATATATTTACGAATACACAGAACAATGTAGTTTTGAATGAAGTATCTTTAATTATTTTTTTATAAAAGACAACATATCTGTCTCTGCAAGTTAGTGTTCTTATGACTTCAAAATCACTGAAATGATTTTTTTTTTATATCACTATTGTAGTCTTTGGCTAAGGTTTAAAATTTGTTTTGTGACATTTACTGATATATGGAACAAGTCTGGTTCTGCTTCAAACTAAGTTAAAAAATACAAATTATAGTTTCCAGTATACTTGTATGCTGTTGACTATAATTTACCTGAACTAAAAAATATTTACCAGTATAATGCACTATAGGATCATAGAGAATAATGATTAAAAATTAAATAAACATATTGTTACTTCTTTATGACATCTAATTTGGTCCCTTTGTATATTTAATAAATATTGTATATGGAACGCCTGCTATATTTATTTCGATCAAAGCATTTCGATTTATATATTTAATCAAAGTAGATGGAAAGTACAGTACAGTCTATAAATAACGGCGACTGTCATTGTTAAATAGCAACGGCAGTCATCGCTATCATGCCGACCTACAAAACGGCTTCTTCACGCCTCGTTTGAAGGACCCCACGTTATAAGAGGAAAGGAACACACTGGTTGGAAGGTAATTCCACATCTACATCGTTTTGTAGTGGAAAGGAGAAGATGGAATGAGGTTAAACAGCTTTTCAGAACAACTCGCCATAGTACAGACGATAAAACACGATCAGTGAGGCAAAGGAAATTCACAGTACGGACAGACCGTCGCTGCAACCTGTCTAGTGCATCAAGGAGGTATTGAGCAGAACCATTCCATCCCATACGGTCCAAAACGATAAACACGCTAAACCTAGAAGTGGGGACTGACTTTCAACTGCAGCTACCAGAACAGGTTAGGTTCTTGATGATAGATTCTCAACTAGAGGATGGTAGAAAGCCAGTCGGACTTAGAAGTTCTACCACTATGTTATGGCTTCACCACGATGTATTTCTTCATCGTTCGTCTCACTCGTAAGAATTCAAACGTACGTCTCGACGTCTACGTCGGTGTCCGAACACACCACTAAGCTATAATTGTTTCAAAAGTTATAGTGGCGATCTTAAGTGTGTAGCATTCATAGAACGGCCGATCCAGTAACCTGGTGGAAAATGACCTGACGATATTTCTACCAGCATACACACGGTGATAAACGAGTCACAGTGGCTTTCTTTAAATTTGTCGCGTATTGAAACCGGTCAATATATTTCCAAATACCGCGAGGTTTGTAAGGCGACATGACAGCGACCACGGCCATAAGCTGTTGACATCTTTTTGGACGCCATTGTTTCTGAATATACTGTTCATACCATTAAATAGAATGCAGTTAGTTGGTCGTAATATCTATTAAAAATAACTGTTGGAGAATAATAGATACTAGTGGTCGTCCAGAAATTGAAATTCGACCACAATTCATAATTTTCTTAAGTTGTTATTAAGATTTTTATTACCAAAGAGTTTGTAGATTAAAAGGCAAAGATTTGTATTTCAATGATACTGATCCAAAAATCCGTTTAAAACTACCGTTAACCTTATGGCTTAATTACAACGAGTACAGTGGCGAGACTGTGCTCTCGACCGGGTGCTCGGTACATATAAACATTCTGACGAGTGTTTTATTGTAACTAATGTTATTAGCGCGAATGTTTCTTTGTTACACTTTCGCTCTTTAACTGCTCAATTGATCATCGTCAAATTGTACATACACATTGTTAGCGGAACAGAATAGACATAAGGTGGTACCGTTTATTAAAAAAGTGCTGTTCCCGAGGCGTAGGCTAAAATCTATGCGAGCGAATCCGCGAACAAAAGCTAGTACATCTATAAACATGAATAAAACGTAAATGTCTGTTTCTTTGTCTGAACTAATCTCTGAAACGACAGACCCGATTTTAACGAAGTTTCTACTGGCAGATACGAGATTTTGATAGTATTATTTAAACTACGTTTCTATTACATAAAGGCTAAGCAGTAACTATAAAATAGATGTAACTTAGAAATGCTAAAACCGTCATAGGGGTTAAATAATAATGATAGAATAATAATAATAACGGTAGTCCGGTGAAGCTGTTAAGACCTTGCTGGGTCAATAGCGAAATCAGTCCGAAAAAAAATATGATAGAATTGCATTAAAAGAAAAATGAATTCAGATAAAGCACATAATTTTCATTAAACAACAAACGCTTTTTTATCGCGGCTAACAGTTAGATAATAAAAAATGAGAAAACCGAATGACAATTTTTTTAAAATCAGATCTGTAGTAGTTCCTGAGATTATGTTAAATCGTTCTATAATACACAGAAATTGTGTTAAGATACGAAAAAAGATTTGTTTGTCATAAATACATTATTTACCAAAATAAAACCGCTTTAATACTGTAATAATGCACCAGAACGTGTTTGACCCTAATTAGGTACCCATCTAGTCTTGGATTGTCATAAACCTGTCAAAATCTCAATCTGTATACATTTTCTATTTAACTTTGAGGAATCCCTTGGTGTATCTTCGAGATGCTAGGTCCATTGCTACTGAAATTAGAATGGGACCTGCTTGGAAATATTCCCTTTCCAATAAATCCAATTTTCTAAATTGGATTCGTATTCGTGCCCTAAGTCTTTCAGAACCATAAGGTTTCGGAGTGTAAATAGTAGCATTCAACTGCTGTCGTGTAAAGTATATCAAAATCATAAAAAAACTACTTTACATAGTATAGCTTTCTTGTAATTTTGTGGGAAATATTTTAATAATTAATATTAAATTTCCTATCGTTGCCACAAATTGATTGAACAGTAATTTGTTTATTTCATTACATTCTACTTACATTATTACAGTCTACTTCCATATATTGTATAAGTAATTCAATAGATAAGCACCAATTTTGAAACTGGGAAAAATGTTTCCCATAGTCATGAAAGTATAAATAATGGAACCTGTCCGCCGCGAATAAGGAGATTTAACTGTGTTATTGTAGATAATTATTTTTAGGCGAACGTCTGTCGGCGCTTCTGAAGAAGTTGTTCGAGTCTCATGTGACGGGCGACGCGAATGAGGAGTTAGTGAAAGCCGCGGCGAACGGAGACGCCGCTCGGTGCGCGGAGATACTCACTCGTTCCGATGGCTCGCACGCCGACGTCAATGGCTTCTACGGAGGACATACTGCTTTACAGGTCAGACTTCTCTCTCTCCCGTTCTCACCCAACCCCGCTAAACTCACGCGTGATCTTTCAAAATTTGTATCTTTGTATAAATGTCTTGTCTTATTCAAAACAACACAATTCATTATATTTCGAAATATCATCTAAATAATGAAATAACTTTACATCTATTCATAGATTGTAATATGTAGAAGAATTGTGTAACATTTCGGCATATTTCAGTTTAGAAACATATTTGACTTTAACACTAAACCTACCAGTAGCGGTCAAATTGACCGTTTTCAAACTTTTTATCCAATTTACACATTTTTTAATGTTATAATATTGTTATCAAACTATATGACAATTCTTAGAATATGCATATAATATTTTCCTCAGTCTTTACTTTAAGTTATTTTTTCTTTTTCCAAAAAAAAGTTGTTATGTGACCTACCTACCGCGGTCG